>QLOK01001687.1:1485-31827 GCA_003313805.1 Tricholoma flavovirens
TGAACCAGGACACCATCAGGTCAGAGGTGTACTCTGGCCTGGCAGATGCAGTGGCTGCAAATATCGATGCTCATCTGGACTCTTTGGGTCAAAGGATCATTCTGCCTTCTTCTTTCACAGGAAGCACACATCATATGCAGCAGCTTCTTCAGGATGCCTTGACTACCAATCGCTTCTTCAAGGGTGCAGATCTCTTCCTCACCATGACGGCAAACCCTGCTTGGCCTGAAATCCAGAATGAGCTTCTTCCAGGTCAGGATGCAGCCCATCGCCCTGATTTGATTATCCGCGCCTTTTATGCAAAGCAGATGCAGCTCATCAAGGACATAGAGGATGGCATCTTCGGAAAGGCTCTCGGTTATCTGATGGTCATTGAGTTTCAGAAGCATGGTCTCCCTCACATGCACTGCATCATTTTCCTTGATCAGGAATCCAAGCTCCGCACACCTGAGCAGATAGACACCCTTCTGTCTTCTGAGTTTCCAGTCAACAATCCTGAGCTGCTGGAGTTGGTCAAGAAGTACATGGTCCACAAGCCTTGCAGTGCTGCCAACAACTATCCTGATGCTTCCTGTCTGAAGGATGGCAGATGCTCCAAGAACTTTCCCAAGCCTTTCAGGGATCAGACCACCATTTCAGAGGATGCATACGCTTCAACCAGGTGCTGTGACACTGGACAGACTCATGAGGTTCGTGGAAAGCAGGTCGACAATCGCTGCGTCGTCACATACTCTGCCTATCTCTTCTGGAAGTACCATTGCCACATCAACCTCGAGTCCATCGCCTCCATCAAGGCCATCAAATACATCTACAAGTATGTCTACAAGGGCCATGATCACATCACTACGCAGTTCAGCACTTGCAACGATGAGGTCAAACAGTATCTGGACGCTTGCTACATCTCATCCTGCGAGAGCATTTGGCGCCTCTTCCATTTTGTCATGCATAGCACTTCTCCCAATGTCGTCCGACTCCAGGTCCATCTTCCAGGCCAGCAGAATGTCACCTGGAATCCGAATGGGCAGCAAACCATCCAGGAGGTTGTCAATCGTGCTGCAACATGTGACACCACTCTTACAGCCTTCTACAAGGCAAATGTGGAATATCCAGAGCTCGCAAATGGCCTTCTCTATCAGGACTTTCCTTCAAAGTTTGTGTTCGTTCAGAGAACATGCAAGTGGAAGCCCAGACAGCAAGGATTTGCCATCGGAAGAATGTACTATGTTCCCCCCACAGCCAGTGAACGCTTCTACCTCAGGCTTCTTTTGACCACTGCAAAGGGTCCAACTTCCGAGGAGCACCTCCACACTTTTCAGGGCGTCACCACGCCATCATTCAGAGAGGCATGTCTTGCACATGGACTTTTGGAAGATGATCAGGAGTGGCAGCAGTGTTTAGAGGAGGCAAAGTCCATGGCAACAGGTCATCAGCTCTGCAATCTCTTCGTCACCATTCTCCGTGACTGTGCCCCTTCAGATCCTGTGCAGCTTTGGAACACCTACTGGCCTCACATCTGCGATGACTTGCGCAATCGGCTTCAGCACAACAATATCCGCATCAACCCCACCAATGATGATGTGCAAGATTATGGCCTTTACCTCATCAATCAAGTTCTCATGCTATCTGGAAAGTCCCTTGCCCATGATTGGCCATACATGCCCCAGGTAGTTCACAATTGGGAGGCAAATCTCGGAAACCATCTGATTGCAGAGCAGCGCATGTACGATGCAGAGGAGCAGGCAGTGTTGGCAGCAGAGCATGACCACCACTTCAATCCAGACCAGAGAGCCGTCTTTCAAGAGATCTTGCAAGCTGTCAATGACAAGACTGGCCAGACCATCTTTCTCCATGGTCCTGGTGGCACAGACAAAACCTATGTCTACAACACCCTCTGCTACAGGCTACGTTCTCAGGGCAAGATTGTCATTTGCATTGCATCATCTGGCATTGCTGCCCTGTTGCTCAAAGGTGGCCGCACTGCTCATTCCCGTTTCAATATTCCTATCAACATCCATGAGTCGTCCACCTGTTCAATCTCCAAGGGGTCAAATCTTGCCAAACTGCTCAAGGAGACAGACTTGATCATCTGGGATGAGGCCCTTATGCAGCATCATCACATACATGAAGCTGTTGACCGCTCACTGAGGGACGTCTGTGAATCCAATTAGCCATTTGGTGGCATTTCAGTTGTTTTTGGAGGGGACTTTTACCAGATCCTGCCAGTGATGGAAGGGGGCACATGACCTCAAATCTCTGCTCTTTGGCACAATATCAAGATCCTTCATCTCAAAATCAACATGCGATTGAACATCAACAACCTGGAGGAGCGCGAGTTTGCAAAGTGGCAGCTGGAGGTCAGAAAGGGTGGTCATACAGATGACAACAGCAATATCACTCTTCCTGATCACTTCAAGTGCCCTGAAAACACTGTCTCATCCCTTACCGACACCATCTATCCTGGAATCAATGATCCCCTTCAGCACTCAGACAAATACTTTTCACAACAGGTCATTCTCGCATGCCAGAATGATGATGTGGACAATCTGAACCATCATGTTCTTCACAAGTTTCCTGGCCAGGAACGTGTCTTTCACAGTGCAGATTCAGTTATAAATGATGGAAATGAAGATTTGCTGTATCCAGCAGAATATCTGAATTCAATCAATGGCTCCGATCTACCTCTTGCACACTTAGCACTGAAGGTTGGATGTCCAATCATGGTCCTTCGGAATCTCAATCTGTCTGGAGGAGTGTGCAATGGAAGCAGAGGAATATTGACACACATCAGAAATTGGGTGTTGGAGGTGAGGTTGATTACTGGGGATCATGCTGGAGAGAAAATCTTCATTCCACAGATGCGACTGCAGCCAATCAAGGGACAGCTGCCTTTTAAATTCTCACAACTGCAGTTTCCAGTTCGGTTGTCATTTTCCATGACCATCAACATGTGGGATTGGATTTACGGAGCACTGTGTTTACACACAGGCAGTTCTATGTTGCAGTATCACGAGTCAAGTCTGTGCACAACATCAAGGCCATTTGGGCAAGTACAAGTGAATTAGCTTGCACCAAAAATATTGTATATAATGAAGTACTATTACATAACATATAGAATATCATACATTGACCTAATTATTGAGATAAACAATAAAACACGCGTGCCGGAGGCACGATTCTTAACCTTGTCCATAATAAAGGGAGGATCTTAATGTAAGCGCCAAGGGCACCCACCAAGCACTGCCAAGTGCACCTGAGAAAGGAAATCTGACTAATGCTGACAAAAAATTGACTAAGCGCTTCCCATGCCTTGCTGGCAGCTAATTTCTCTCCTTCTTTGGGCTCTCCATCATTCTTTCTTCTGGGCTCTTTTCCAGTGGGGGTGTGTCTGTGTTCTTGAGGGATTCAGTAGACCAAGGTGAAGCCCTGTGAAGTCCTATCTCCCTGGCTTCTTCTTTTCAACAAAGGAGTGTCTGCCAGTTGCTTTTTTTGGACCTCTCTCAGGGCACAGTGTGCAGGGAGATTGGGCTGGTGGGTTTACAGTTGCCTCCCCTTCCTCTTTCAGAGGAAGTTGCTCCACTTTCAACTGCCGCTGTTACCACCGATTTCAATGCTTCTTTTTCGCAGAATTCTCACATCATTGCTGCAGTAAAAGAGCTCTTCCGCTGCCCACCTTCAAAGTTTGTTTTTGCTGAACCCTCCAAATGTGTGTCTGCTGTATTGCTTCATCACCAGAAGAGGATCTGACAGTCATTTCGGGCAACAGACTCCTTCCAGCTCTCCTCAACGTGCTTGAACTGCCACTCAACAGAATGAACAAGATCAACGAATTCTTGATAGTCCTGTCCATCATCACACTCCACATCATGTCCGCATGCAGCATATGGCCCAGCCTTCACCCCCACTGCTGCACCTTCCTCAGAACCATAATCCTTTTGCTCCTGCTCCTGCTGCTCCAGTATATAATCATCTTCCTGTGTATTTTGCACAGCAGTTGGCTGCCTTGCCTTCTCTTCCACAGTGTGGCAGAGGTCATGGCAGAGGTCATGGCAGAGCTGCTCCTGCTCCTTTGCCTTTTTGCTCCTGTGCCTCCCATCAATCATCCTTTTGCTGCACATCCACCCAATGTCCCACACCATCACAACCATCTCCCTGCTCATCTGGCACAGCAGTTGGCTGCTTTGCCGCCACTGGGTAGAGGCTGTGGTATAGCTCCTGCTCCTGCTCCTCAACCAATTCCATTTGCAAATCTGGCTGCCCAATATGCAGCTCTTCCACCTCTTCCACCTGCTGTATGTTTAATTTCAAATATATGTATTATGTGTTAAATTGACAATAATGGTGTTATTTCAGCCTGCTGATCCTCCTGCATTTGTTCTTTATATACATGCTGCTTTAGATCCTCCTAATGTAAGTAGAATGCTATTGTTTTCTCTCAAAAAGATATTCACTGATATGCATTTATTGATATAGAATGGTCCACCTCCACTTAATCATCTTGAGATAATAATTTTGCCACCACCACCACCACCACCACCATCGCCATCGCCTCCACCACATGTACCTTTGCCTCCTGCACATCAGCCCTTTCATGAAAATTGGCCTGTTCACTTTCTTGGATGTGAAGTGTCCAAGCTGCCATGCATTGCATTGGATGGCCAAATGTCTCACAAACTCCTCTAATATTCGTCCCAAGTTTGGCATGTGCTGCCTCAGTGGGAAGATCGCCTTGCCTCCTCTCCATCCCCCTCCACCTGAGCTTATGCAGCTGCTCACAGCTCAAGATTGAGTCTCAAAAGGTTTCTGAGAACACATCCACACCTACAACAATGCTCTCACAATGACTTCTATTGGTCGCAAGGTAAATGAGTCTATCAATGATGGTGAAGGTCCCTATGTCTTTAGGCTGCACAGTGAGCTTTCCCATAGGATTGGATCCCTTCTACCACCTGAGGGGCAAACTCCCGTCTATGCTCAGCTGTACATCTACGATCCAGCTGATGCTGTCAACTTTTGGATGGCCAACAGGTGTGTCAGGGCAACACCAAATCCACACTTGGATCTTCATGCAGGCTCTACAAGAACATGTGACAAATATAGAATGGGGGATCAAAGTTTGATGTGATGTGATAATCATAGAATGGTTGGTTGACAAAGATGTTTCTGCACACAAGGTGATGGTGGGAATCCTAAGAGAACACAACTGATGTGTCTCTTAGTATTTATTGGTTTATATACTAAGTTACAACTGTTGTACAATATTTGAATACTGTTTTACGACGCGAGCATACAGTTGTGTACATATTCTAAATATAGGACACATGAGAATTATCCGTCTCATGGTCGCGTTCATTGATAATTTTAATGTTTTTTTTGGTGTAATACTATTGCGGAAAAATAAGAAAAATTATGATAGGTAACAGTACATGTTTCCTAACATTACCCCCTTTTTATTCTTTGACTTCCAGGCAAGAGATTGTGTGATAATCAGGTGCTGTGAAATTGTGATATGGTCGGAATTTCAAATTTTCGTACTCCACTCGTGCTATTCTTCGTGGTGCATTAGGATATTTATTGTAAAAATCATGTATAGTGTCTCATGCATTTCTACAATTATCCTTGGGTTCCCAGGAGTTATTTTCATCTGTATAGCCTTCCCATTTTACTAAGTATTCGAGTTTGTTACAACGCAGCCATGAATCAAGAATTTCTTCAACTATAAATTCAGGTTCACCTTCGACTTCAATAGGTGGTTGTGGAGTAATTTGTTGTCCTGGTATAATAGGTGGTTTGTAAGGTCATATGCAAGAGACATTAATTGGCACATCAATTTTTAATGATGACAGCAATTTTAGCTCTACCACATTAGGCGAGATAATTTTAGAAATAGGATAGGGACCAATATGTTTCTCCATTAATTTCCTAGATGGGCATGTCATATGTAAATCCTTGGTACTAAGCCACACTTTATCTCCTATTTGGTACTTGGGAGCATCTGCACGTGAGCGATCGGCATAGCGCTTCTTATCATTGCATGCCTTAGATAATGCTGCTTCTGTCTCAATACATTTTTCATCCGCTGTACAAAATCTTCCCCTGCTTGTACCTTCACATTCCTTCTCAATTCAAATCCCATATGAGGGTTATACCCATAATTAGCATAAAAGGGTGATACCCAAGTAGATGACTGGAATTTATTATTATATGAGAACTCAGCTATTGCCAGCCACTCTGGCCAATCGGTTTGTTGATGATCAACAAACAACCTCAAATATTGCTCTAACTCCTGGTTCATTCACTCTGTCTGCCTGTCAGTTTGGGGATGATATGCCGTAGATAATTTGGTTTGAATACCCAAGGTTTTATTTAATTCCTTCATGAATGCGGCTGCAAATTGGGGTCTGCAATCGGAAATAACTGTATTTGGTATTCCATGTAATTTCCACATGTGATCGTGATATAGGTGTGCTAAACCTAAGGAACCTGTGTTCTGGGTTGTAGGAATAATATGGACTTGTTTGGTGAAGCAATCACATATGGCTAAAATAGAATCATAGCCTTGTGCTTCAGGAAGTCCAGTAATGAAATCTACCGAGATATTGATCCAGGGTCCTGTTGGGATTGGATTTGGCATTAATTTCCCAGCTGGCATTTCCACATAGGATTTGCCACATTGACAAGTATCACAACCCTCCACATAACTCTGTACAAATTTAGAAATTCCTGGCCACCAATAATTCCTCATCACTAACTCCAGGGTTTTCCATCTGCCTGGGTGTCTGGATATGGAAGTATTATGATGTAATTGGACTATTTCCTTTCACAACTCAATGTCCTTTGGCACATACACCTTTCCTCTGAACAATATTAACCCTTGTTCTTCACACCACTCTTCTCCTTTGATAGTCTTCTTCTTCTCCCCTTTCTTCTCTTTTACATACAGCCTTTATTAATTCCTCATCCATATCAGTACAGTTCCGAATTTTAGATAGCATTTCTTTTTCAGAACCATCTATTAATAGATGACCTTGGTGCATCACGCATATATGGAAGTATTCAGGCTTCAACAAGGTAATATCCTTGTTATCATTCTCCACCCCCTTTTTATAATCGGGTCTCCATGATAATGTGTCAGCTTTTTTCATCAAGCTTCCCAGTTTGTGAATTAAGTGGAAATTGAAGCATGATAAAAATAGTGCCCAATGCGCTTGTCAGCAATTTATTTTTTTGGCAGACATGAAGTATTGGAGATTTGAGTGATCCATCCAAATTTCCAATTCATGTTTTGCCCCTTCCAAATAATGTCTCCATGCCTCTAATGCTCAGATTATTCCCAACATCTCTTTATCATGGACATCATAATTTTTTTCTACATCATTCAACCTCTTAGATAGAAATGCGCACAGATGCCATTTCTCATCTTCGCATAGCATAGATAATACCATGCCAGTAGCATAATTGGACACATCAGATTCTACCCTTAGCAGTTGGGTAAAATCTACTGGTTCTAATATGGGACCTTCCGCAAATTTCCTCTTCAATTCCTCAAATGTTTGCTGCTGAAGTTCTTCCCATTTTGTCATGCTCCCTTCTGACATTGCAAAACCCGCAGGACGACCGTGGTAATACCAATAGGAAGGATCACGAGGATTAGTAAACTGAAATAGTAATCAGGTACTACAAGTCCAACTCAGGAAAAATAGGAGAGAACACTGTGGAATATTCTAGGCTTCAGGCAACCCATGTAATCCCCAAGTTATCTTACTCATCTATTAGTAATAGTCATTGTAGACTCTACTAGATTATTGTAGAAACATTTGTACTTAGTATATAAGCTTGCACATTAGGTCAAGCCATTCAGTTTGAAATCTGATTAGTTAAGCACTACTTGGAATCTTCATCCTCACTTGCCGTCTAGTATGGAAACCCAGCACATAACCCACGCATTTGCATTCAAAGTCCAATAAATCAGAGACAACCCTAATCAAGAGGAAAGGCGCAACTTCTTATAAGTTGAAGCCAAGTCTCATTTGTCCCCCTTCAGAAAACCCATGCGTTTCCTGATTCCTCCCTTGCAATAAGCATGACCTTAACACATGTCCAGACTACTCCTTTTCTGGTAAGATTGTGTAATGGCGCAGTGACTTTTGAAAAATTATGTACAAAGTGTTGATAGAAGTTTGCAAGACCTAAAAATGCTTGTACATCCTTGACCCATTCAGGAACAGGCCATGACATAATGGCTTCTACCTTGATCAGATCCATTTTGATTCCATTGGGACCAATGATCAATCCCAGGAACTCAATCTCTGCCACATCAAAATTACACTTCTCAGCTTTCAATAAATACAATGACAACACATTGATCGATTTCCTCTTTTAGAATATCATTCATCATATTCTGAAAAGTGGGTGGACTATTAGTCATTCCGAAAAACATGACTAATGGCTCAAATGATCCTCAACACATAGCAAAAGTGGCTTTCCATTCATCTCCTTCTTTGATGTGCACATTATTGTAACCCCATTGTAAATCCAATTTCGTAAATCTCTTCCCCTTTCCAACCTTGTCAATAATTTCTGAGATTAACAGTAAGGGATACGAATTTTTGACTGTCCACTCGCTTAGATAGTGGTAGTGAGTACACATGCACTGCTTCAAATCTTTTCTTGGAATAAAGAACATGGGTGAAGTTTGTGGGGATTTTGATGGATGTATATAGCCTTTCCTCAATTGCTCATTAATGAAATCGTCAACCTCTTTTTGCTCCTGTGGAGATAAGGGATAGACTTTTGATTTCTTCAGCACAAATACAGGCTTCATCTCGATTCCATGATCCCATGGTTTCCTTCTTGGCATTCTTTCTGATTCTTTCTTTTGGAGCACTGATAAGTAATTATGATACTTCTCAGGTACCAACTCTTTCACGGTTTTATCAATCTTCAGAGGATTTGGATTCCATGATTGCCCTCCATGAATAAACTGAAATAGATCAGTGGGATCATTTTTCTCAATCATGATCAGTTTCTCCCCAGTTGGCATTTCTTCATCAGGAACCTCCTCTTCTGTGACTGAATACTTCCCTGTGCTTCTCTTCTCTCTTCTCACCTTCTTTTCCTTCTTCAACTTCCTACCAAACACATTACACTCCCTAGGGCAATGGTTCATTTTTACTTCCCCAGTTTTCCAATCAACACTAGGGTTATGTTTATGTAACCAATTGTACCCTATTATTAGATTAGTCTTTCCAAGGTCACACACCTCAAATACGGCTCTCTCTTTGTGACCCTGGTAGGACATAATCAATGTTACCTCTTCAGTAATACTTCCTCCCTTGTTCACTGTTCCATCAATGTTATACACAATTACAGGATGCTTGAGTTTACACATGCAAATTCCATTGTTCTGAATCAATGCACAATTTATAAATAAACCAGTAGCACCACTGTCTAATAGTGCCTCAACATCTACCATTGCATGTGTGTCAACTGTCTTCAACCCTACTGTCAATGTTACTTCACATTCAATGTGAGTGGATGAAGGTTTTCGGAGTTTTCCAAAAGTGGCTATTTTTGGATTGATGATGTGCTTCACCTTTACTCTCGGTTCGGTTACATAGTTTAGAAATGAAATTGAGGGTGTAATATGTTACTAGCATAGAATCGGTAGGGTGGGAATGTGATTCATTGGTTTTCTCCACTGTTAATACAGTAGCTTACAAAACTGTTACAATGTTTTGCATATTTGTATAGATCAGTCTGTAAAATAGTAAATAAAATTTCAGAATTCTTAAAATTATTATGGAGCATACCTCAATATCACAAGGGGTTCTCTAAGAAGTCTCAGGGTCATGTGACATCATTTTACAAGTTAAATAAACCACATAATTCACTCACTCATTGTAACAGTTTTGTTGCACTGATGTTTTGGATATAAATTAGTACTTGGTATAGCCTCCTTTTGCTCTAACTATAACTACTGCTGCAAGACTTCTAGGTAGGCTTTCAATCAATTTCTGACATTCCTCCTTTTGAATCTCCTCCCATTCCTTCTGAACCCTCTCCCAAAGCTCTCCAACACTGTTAGCAGGCTCCTCATATTTTCCAAGCCTTTTTTTGAGGTGATTCCATAGATGTTCTATAGGATTCAGGTCAGGAGACTGTGCAGGCCACTTGAGGACAGTAATGTCATTGTCCTCAAACCATTTCTTGGCCTTCTTACTGGTATGCTTGGGGTCATTATCTTGTTGAAAGATAACATCATCAGTAGTTTTACCCCAATACTCCAGTGTTTTCTGAAGTTCATCCTCCATTATGCTGACATAAAGGTCAGCATCCATCCTTCCTTCAATCCTGGTAGCATATCCAATACCATCCAATCCCATGCACCCCCACATCATCAAATTTCCACCTCCAAACTTGACTGTTCCCTCAACCAATCTACAGTTGTGGACAAACAAACACGACAATTTTGATATCTCATGATTGGGATTTTTCTGGGACAAACTGACTTCAGATTTGGATTCAGCTTGTCAAAATAGGTCAAAAAACCTATTTCCGAAGTTTTTCCCACAACATTTTAGGGTGGCCAAATTTTTTGAGCAAAATTTTGCAACATTTTGCACTCCTTTTGAGGGATGTGAGCAGCAAAAATAGTTCGTTCCCTAACTTGATCAATGTGTAATTGATGGAACTCTTTTTATAACTCCGTTTGATAGCGTTTTGAGTTGTGTGATCCTTGCATGAGATCAACATTCAACTTGAAGCTAGGTTTGAAGTTCAACTGTGTGTCACACAGGATTACTTTAATACTTAGTACATGCAAATGTTTTGAAGTTGTCCTATGCTCAAAATAATGGAATGTAAATCTACATTGCAGTGCTTATTAGGTAGCAGGTAAAATTTGTTAGCCATGCCTGGTACTTTTAGGTTTCTGTCTTATTTGACACAATCATTGCATGAACAATGCAGCAGTAGAATGCCAAGGGTTTAAGAGCAGTGAAAAATTGGTGATTGATTGGTAAAGCAAAAATGCAGAAAGTTCAATAAAAAAATCATAGCAGTACATATTTGTGACATCAATGAGAAATCAGAGAATAATCATTAAACAGCTGGATGTGAGAATGTGGTGGTTTTCAGGTGGTTCAATTACATTTGGGCATTTCTTTTCATTCAGCTATTTTTGGCTTATTTCCGACTCAGCATATGTGATATTTCGTCGTCGCCTCATTTGGCTACACACAAACACAATGTATCATTAGTTTGGCTGTCACCACACACTTCATTAAATGAAGTTCAGACTTTCAACTACTGTTAATGTCACATGATCATTCCAAAGCATGTGACAATTATTTTCCTCCTTTATAATGCCTTGTCATACTAGACACTTCCAGGAGTTTAGGAAGATGGAACAAAGTTGATTCCATAGGTTACTGGTAAACATTTCCTTTTTTGGTGAAGTTTATTCTTTTTATTATGGGCGATCAATTTGATGTAACCTCGAATTTATCACAGGATCGGATGCGGCTAACCAAAAGGAGTCGATGGCACTATTTTTCATGATTTTACCGATTTTTTTCAGGGGGTGGCCAAATTTTTGAGGTACCAAACCCAAATTTTTCGAAATAGGGAAATCGGCTCATAGAATTATCCTCGTTAGGCTCTATTCTACATGTTTTGACGATTTTTGAGGGCTCCGGATGTTTGTGCCAGCTTCCAAAATTGGGTCACCAAAAATTGTTGTATTTGTTTGTCCACAACTGTATCACTCAGACCTTCATCACTATCTTTCCACACATATTTCCTTCCATCTGACCCCAACTGGTTAATTTTAGTTTCATCTGACCATATTATCCTTTTCCAATCCTCCAGTGTCCACTCAGCATGCCTCTCAGCAAACTCCAGTCGTGCACGGTGGTGGTGAGGCTTGAGTAGGGGGCGTTTTCGCTTGACTACAGGTTTCATGCCTTGTTTCTGAGGTGGTGACAAAGTGTTTGGGAAGAGAAGGGGGTATTGGTGAGATCCTGGAGTGTATGTGCTGCTTCAGTGGCATTCTCCACCTTTCCCATATGAATAATCTGCCTGGCATAGTCAACATCAGCAGTAGTAAGCTTAGTAGGTCAACCACCAGATGACTTTGGTTGGTCAGAATGGTGCTCAGAGTGAACACGACTAATAATAGCAGTGCTGAGACCAGTTTGATGAGCAATTGGGAATACTGAAAGGCCAGCATCAAGAAGTTCAAGAACATGAAGTGTTTGAGCAGAAGAGAGCTTGCACATGATTGGTGGGGGGTCAGCTATACAAATATGCAAAACATTGTAACAGTTTTGTAAGCTACTGTACATCATATTGATTATGAGTCTCCAATGGGGAAACCTTCACTGGGACTGCTTGGGAAAATTCTGCTCTTCTGTTGTCGCCTCTTGAATCTGCCCCTTCTCTCTGCAAAACCTAGCTGTATGACCCAACTTTCCACAATTGAAACATTTGATCAGGGGACATCTCCCTGCACAATCTACATCCATAGCATCTGATGCATGCTGACTAATATTCGACAGATTAGGAAGTGTCACTGCCATGGCCAATGACTGTGCCTTCATCTCAGGTACAATTGACGCCTTTCCTTTTTCAGAACTTCCTCCTGATAACTTTCCAAATTTAGAACCTGCGTGCATAGTATGCAGGTGTAACAACTTTGACTTGGCTTGCTCTTGGCAATACTGCCAATCAAGTTTGAAAGCCCATTCGTACCACTGCTCCAATGTTGTAGGCATAACCAGTAGTTGATATATAGACTTGAACAAGGACAGATTAAGTCCTGCCTTCAAATATTCAATTAACATGGTGTCTCCTAAATTGGTCTGTGAAGCTTTGGCCTTAAATTGCAAAATGAATTCATCTGCCAGAGAAGACCCTTGCTGCATGGTCTTCAATTTTCCTACTGCTGTTGCCTTCGGATTAGGATCTCTGAATTGAGCTTCCACTTTATCCAAAAAATCTTGGAAACTCTTAAACAGCTTGTGACCATGAGCAATTTGATTGATGGCTTCATTTCTCCAAAATTGTTGCTTGCCCCCTTGCATATAAGATAGCGTGAACATTATTTTGGATTCAGTTGTATGGAATTCAGGTTCACGACCTTTAATATACAATATAATAGAACTAATAAAGGATTTAGTATCCTTCATTGTTCCATCAAATAATTGTGGCGGTGCAAATTTAGGTAAGCGAATTTTTCCATGTCCAGTATTCTGCAACAACTCTTCTTCATGATGAGACAAAAATTCATCTACCTCTTCCTCCACAGTAGGTGCTGGCTGGACAGGGTTTTGGAGCATGAAGTAATTTACTAGTTGAGAAAGTTGTGTAGTGAGCGCATCAACTTTCTCTTCCAGAGTAAGATTGTGATTAGCAGGATCAGAAATTATGTGATTGGTCATGATGTTGTTGCTAAAAATAAAACCTAATAAGGTTCTTCAGCTGACTCGGGACCTTTTCTTCAGCAATCCAATTCAGCAATTACTACACTAATGCAAAAGGCCATAACTAGTACTAAAAATAGTACACTAAACCAGAGCCAAACAGTTGTCTGGTTGCATCTGTCCTACAGACAAGTACTGCCTTTCGAGCACTGATGACCGCAATGTAAGGTGGTGCTGATGCACAGATTACAAAGTGAAAGTAGATTACATAAACACAAGTTACTCTCATCTCATG
Source organism: Tricholoma flavovirens (assembly GCA_003313805.1). Taxonomy (NCBI): domain Eukaryota; kingdom Fungi; phylum Basidiomycota; class Agaricomycetes; order Agaricales; family Tricholomataceae; genus Tricholoma; species Tricholoma flavovirens. Next base: position 15,202 of record QLOK01001687.1, read on the forward strand.
ACAAAAGGATTGGGGATTGGTAATCAGATGTGGCAGAGTGAAACAAAAGTGAGGGCGCACAGAATATGAGTACACTGTCAACTTTTGGATGGCCAACAGGTGTGTCAGGGCAACACCAAATCCACACTTGGATCTTCATGCAGGCTCTACAAGAACATGTGACAAATATAGAATGGGGGATCAAAGTTTTATGTGATGTGATAATTATAGAATGGTTGGTTGACAAAGGTGTTTCTGCACACAAGGTGATGGTGGGAATCCTAAGAGAACACAACTGATGTTTCTCTTAGTATTTATTGGTTTATATACTAAGTTACAACTGTTGTACAATATTTGAATACTGTTTTATGATGCGAGCATACAGTTGTGTACATATTCTAAATATAGGACACATGAGAATTATCCGTCTCACGGTCATGTTCATTGATAATTTTGATGTTTTTGGTGTAATAATATTGCGAAAAAATAAGAAAAATTATGATAGGTAACTGTGCATGTTTCCTAACAAGGTGGAACACTGTCATGACAGCGCTTTTTTTAGGATTATTCGACCTGAATAAGGCATGGAGATAAGATAGATAGGAGATAACGGATACCTCCGAGATGAGGTTAAACTAGAAGAAAGACTCCAACGAGAGTATAAACCGGAAGACGTCCCGAGCATGACATAAAAGGCTTACGTTTCCCTTGGCACAACAAGGCACGACATTGGATGTCACGGTGGTAACACATGGGTATCACATGGTACAACAAGGTACACACTCTAGACACGAGGATAAACTGCGGGATACTCCGTAAAGAGTATAATCTAAGATGAGATAAGAAAGGAAGGGAGAAGGTAGTTGTCAGAAGAACAGGTCACAAGGAAGTCACAAGACATAGTCTAGTAGACATAGTAGGTACAACAGGCGTAGCACAGCAAAAGGCTTGGCACGAAGTAGTATACGAAAGGTCACATGACGAGTCACGGGTATAGGTCACGCACTAGGAGGTGGTGACATACGACACACAGGCATTGGCACATGGTGCAAGGCACAGGAACAGGTGACTAGTGACAGAAGACAAGGGTACATGATGCGAGGCACATGGTACATGGAATAAGCATGTGACATAAAGGAGTCACAAGGTGTAGGAGGTAGCGTGACAGAAGACACATGACGGCACGGGACTGCGCAGCAATGATGTCACTAACAGAAGTAGGATCGCAAGGCGCAGTGATGACATCACTAACGAGCGACATGACATCATAGGCAGCAGTAAGGCAGCACGCCGCAGCAGGAGATGATTAAGGATGCCAAGTATGACTGCGGGCACGGTCAGAACATGCACAACACACATGTAAGTAGGTAGGCGCAGTAGGCGCATGGTAAACACACGACTGCAGCATGGTAGTAGTACACTGTAGTATATAAAGAGATGAATATAGACCGAAGAACTCTAGTCGAGTTCTCTCGGGAAATCCGCTTAACCATAGTGTGATAAGTACCAACGACTACGAGACTAACCCCCATTCTAGGGTTGATAGTCTTCTTGCGGGACCTCGCGGCATAGCTGAGCACTAGGCGCACTTTAGTAGTGGTGTCTTGTGTGTTGGTTGAGCGTGTCCTGACAAACACCCAGCTCAATCATCACACCATGTTCACACTCCAGGACATGCTCCACCCCCATCATCCTGCTGTCCATATGTACAAGCAGGCCCATGAGCTCACCAGGAACATGCCTCCAGAACAGAAGTGCAAGATTGCTCTGCACTTCAATGAGTGCTGTGACTGTCACCACTACAACCTCCCTACTGCTGCAACCAATGAGATCACTGTCATCCTTCCTGGTGATGGTGACCAGCCAGAGGGGGTCCATGACATCATCCTCTACTGCAGAGATGGGCCTCTCCAGGGCATAACAGATGTGCATCCTTTCTATCCTGCACTCCACTATGTCCTGCTGTTTCCTACTGGCCAGCTTCAGTGGTTCCCACACATTGAGTACACAGCAGCTGCTGAGAACAATGCCAATGATCAGGAAAGGTGGTGCTGATGGCCCAAGGAGGCGCAAGTGCATCTCAAAATCCAAGTTCTATTGCTATCACCTCCATCCTTGACCACCTGCTATAGAGCCTCAGCATATCTTTCTCACAGAAAAGCTCTTTCAGGAGTTCATCTGCGATCAGTGGGCAACATCAGAACAGGATAGGCTGCACTTCATCATGTTGAACCAGGATACCATTTTGGGTGAGGTCTACTCTGGCTTGGCAGATGCCATGGCTGCAAACATTGATGCCCATCTTGAGTCTTTGGGTCAAAGGATCATTTTGCCTTCTTCTTTCGCAGGGAGCACACATCACATACAGCAGCTTCTCCAGGATGCATTGGCCATCAACCGCTTCTTCACGGGCGCTGATCTCTTCCTTACCATGACAGCAAACCCTGCTTGGCCTGAAATCCAGAATGAGCTTCTTCCAGGTCAGGATGCAGCTGATCACCCTGATTTGGTCATCCATGCCTTTTACACAAAGCAGAAGCAGCTCATCAAGGACATAGAGGATGGCATCTTTGGAAAGGCTCTTGCTTATGTGTTTGTCATAGAGTTCCAGAAACATGGTCTCCCTCACATGCACTGCATCATATTCCTTGATCAGGACTCCAAGCTCTGCACCCCTGAGCAGATAGACAGCCTTCTCTCCTCCGAGTTTCCTGTCAACAATCCAGAGCTTCTCAAGTTGGTTAAGAAGTCCATGGTCCACACCCCTTGCAGCACTGAGAATGGCAACCCTGAAACTTCCTGCATGAAGGATGGAAGATGCACCAAGAATTTCCCCAAGCCATTCAGAGATCAGACCACCATTTCTGAGGATGCCTATGCCTCAACCAGGTGTCATGACACTGGACAGACCCATCAGGTTTGGAGGAAGCAGGTCAACAATTGCTGGGTCATCACATACTGTGCCTACTTCATCTGGAAGTACTGCTGCCATATCAACATCGAGTCAATTGCCTCTATCAAGGCCATCAAATACATCTACAAGTATGTCTACAAGGGCCATGATCGCATTACCATGCAATTCAGGACTTGCAATGATGAGGTCAATCAGTATCTGGATGCTTGCTATGTCTCATCCTGTGAGAGCATTTGGCTCCTCTTCCACTTTGTCATGCACTGTGCTTTTCCAAATGTCATCTGACTCCAGGTCCATCTTCCAGGCCAGCAGTATGTCACTTGGAATCAGAATGGTCAGCAGACCATCCAGGAAGTTGCCGATTGTGCTGCAGCATGTGACACCACCCTTACCACCTACTTTAAGGCAAACAAGGAGTATCCAGAGCTGGCACAGGATCTTTTCTATCAGGACTTTCCTTCAAAGTTTTTGTGGGACCAGAAGGCATGCAAGTGGAAGCCCAGACAGCAGTGGTTTGCTATCAGAAGGATGTACTATGCTCAACCCACCTCCAGTGAATGCTTCTACCTTAGGCTGCTTCTGACTGCAGTCAAGGGCGCAACTTCTTATGACGACCTTCACACTTTTCAGGGCAACATCGCTCCCTCATTCAGAGAGGCATGCCTCGCATGTGGGCTCTTGGAGGATGATCAGGAGTGGCAGCAGTGTTTGGAGGAGGCAAAATCCATGGCAACAGGTCATCAGCTCCACAATCTGTTTGTCACCATTCTTCATGACTGCACCCCCTCAGATCCTGTTCAGCTTTGGAACACCTACTGGCCTCACATCTGTGACAACTTGCATTATTGCCTTCAGCACAGCAACATCTGTGTCAACCCCACTGATGATGTCCAGGATTATGGCCTTTATCTCATCAATCAGTGTCTTATTCTCTCTGGAAAGTCCCTCACCAAGGATTGGCCATACATGCCTCAGGTCACTCAGAATTGGGAGGCAGAGCTCGGAAACCATTTGATTGCAGAGCAGTGCAGGTACGATATGGAGGAGCAGGCAGTGTTGGCAGCAGAGCATGAGCACCGCTTTAATGCAGACCAGAAAGCCATTTTTCAAGAAATCTTGCAGGCAGTTATCAACAAGACTGGCCAGACCTTCTTTCTTTATGGTCCTGGTGGCACAGGCAAAACCTATGTCTACAACACCCTCTGCTATCGCCTTCGTTCTCAGGGCAAGATCCTTATTTGTGTTGCATCCTCTGGCATCGCAGCTCTTTTGCTCAAAAGCAGCTGTACTTCTCATTCCTGCTTCCGCATTCCTATCAACATCAACAAGGCTTCCACCTGTTCAATCTCAAGGGGTACACACCTCGCTGATTTGCTGAAGATAGCAGACTTGATAATTTGGGATGAGGCCCTTATGCAGCACCATCACATACACAAATCAGTTGATTGAATACTTCGCGATATCTGTGAATCAGATCAGCCATTTGGTAGCATTTCTGTGGTCTTTGAAGGAGACTTTCACCAGATTCTCCCAGTGATTGAGGGGGGCACACGGCCTCAGGTTGTGGGTGCTTCATTGCAGCATTCCGTTCTTTGGCAGAACATCAAGGTGCTCCGTCTCAAAATCAACATGTGATTGAACACCAACAATGCTCAAGAGCAGCAATTTGCAAAGTGGCAGCTCGAGGTGGGAAAGGGTCATCATACAGACAAGGACTCCAACATCAACCTTCCTGATCACTTCAAGTGTCCTGAAAACACCATCTCATCACTCATTGACACCATTTATCCTGGAATCTACAATCCCCTTCAGCACTCAGATGAATACTTTTCACAGCAGGTGATTTTTGCATGCTGGATCGATGATGTGGATGATTTGAACCACCATGTCCTTCACAAGTTTCCTGGCCAGGAACAGGTGTTTCACAGTGCAGATGTTATTGTAAATGATGGGCATGAAGAGCTGCTGTATCCTGCAGAGTATCTAAATTCTATCAACTGCTCTGGTCTACCTCTGGCCCACTTGGCACTCAAGGTTGGATGTCCTGTCATGGTCCTTCACAATCTGAATATGTCTGGAGGAGTGTGCAATGGGAGCAGAGGAATATTGACAAGGATTAGGAATTGGGTGTTGGAGGTTCAGATTACTTGGGACCATGCTGGATCAAAGATTTTTTTTCCTCACATGCAACTGTGGCCAATCGAAGGACAGCTGCCATTTACCTTCTCTCAACTTCAATTTCCCATTCACCTTTGCTTCTCCATGACTATCAACAAATCACAAGGGCAGTCAGTTCAGCATGTTAGCCTTGATTTGCACAGTGCAGTCTTTACCCATGGACAGTTTTATGTGGCAGCATCAAGAGTCAAATCAGTCCATAACATCAAAGCAATTTGGGACATTCCAAGTGTTAGGAAACATGTACAGTTACCTATCATTATTTTTCTTATTTTCCCGCAATAGTATTACACCAAAAAACATTAAAATTATCAATGAACACGACTGTGAGACGGATAATTCTCACGTGTCATATATTTAGGTATGCAACTGTACGCTCGCGTCATAAAAACAGTATTCAAATATTGTACAACAGTTGTAACTTAGTATATAAACCAATAAATACTAAGAGACACATCAGTTGTGTTCTCTTAGGATTCCCACCATCATCTTGTGTGTGGAAAAGCCTTCGTCAACCAACCGTTCTATAAATACCACATCACATCAAATTTTGATCCCTCATTCTATACTCATCGCTTCTTCTTGTAGAGCCTGCATGAAGATCCCAGTGTGGATTTGGTGTTGCCCTGACAGAAGAACACAACTGATATTCTGTGCACCCTCACTTTTGTTTCACTCAGCCACATCTGATTACCAATCCCCAATCCTCTTGTCACGAGACGAGAGTAACTTGTGTTTATATAATCAACTTTTGCTTTGTAATCCACGCATCAGCACCGCCTTATATTGCAGTCGTCAGTGCTCGAAACACAGTACTCGTCTGTAGGACAGCTGCAACCAGACAACCGTTCGGCTCTGGTTTAGTGTACTATTTTTAGTACTAGTTACAGCCTTTTGCATTAGTGTAGTAATTGCCGAATTGGATTGCTGAAGAACAGGTCCTGAGTCAGCCAAAGAACCTTATTAGGTTTTATTTTTAGCAAATACATCATGACTGATCACATAATTTCTGATCCCGCTAATCGTGATCTTACTCTGGAAGAGAAGGTTGACACGCTCACTACACAACTTTCTCAACTAGTAAATTACTTCATGCTCCAAAACCCTGTCCAGCCAGCACCTACTGTGGAGGAAGAGGTAAATGAATTTTTATCTCATCATGAAGAAGAGTTGTCGCAGAATACTGGAGATGGCAAAATTCGCTTACCTAAATTCGCACCACCACAATTATTTGATGGAACAATGAAGGATACTAAATCCTTTATTAGTTCTATTATATTGTATATTAAAGGTCACAAACCCGAATTCTGTACAACTGAATCCAAAATAATGTTCGCACTATCTTATATGCAAGGGGGCAAGGCACAATTTTGGAGACATGAAGCCATCAATCAAATTGCTCAGGGTCGCGAGCCATTTAAGAGTTTCCAAGATTTTTTGGATAAAGTGGAAGCTCAATTCGGAGATCCTAATCCGAAGGCGACAGCAGTAGGAAAATTAAAGACCATGTGACAAGGGTCTTCCTCAGCAGATGAATTCATTTTGCAATTTAAAGCTGATGCTTCACAGACCAATTTAGGAGACACTGTGTTAATCAAATATTTGAAGGCAGGACTTAATCCATCCTTGTTCAAGTCTATATATCGACTACCGGTTATGCCTACAACCTTGGAGGAGTGGTACGAATGGGCTTTCAAGCTTGATTGGCAATATCACCAAGAGCAAGCCGAGTCAAAGTTGCTACACCCGCATACTATGCACATAGGTTCTAAATTTGGAAAGTCATCAGGAGGAAGTTCTGAAAAAGGAAAGGCATCGATCATACCTGAGATGAAGGCACAGCCATTGGCCACAGCAGTGACACTTCCTAATCAGTCAAATATTGGTCAGCACGCATCAGATGCTATGGATGTAGATCATGCAGGGAGATGTCCCCCCATCAAATGTTTCAATTGTGGAAAATTGGGGCATACAGCTAGATTTTGCAAAGAGAAGAGGCAGATTCGAGAGGTGACAACAGAAGAGCAGAATTTTCCCCAGCAGTCCCAGTGATGGTTTCCCCATTGGAGACTTATAATCAATATGATGTATTAACAGTGGAGGAAACCAATGAATCACATCCCTACCCAACCAATTCTATGCCAGTAACCCATTATGCCCTCAATTTCATTTCTAAACTATGTAACTGAACTGAGAGTTAAGGCGATGCGCATCATCAATCCAAAAATAGCCACTTTCCGAAAACTCCGAAAACCCTTATCCGCTCAGCATGCAGTGAATGCGAAGTAACATTGACAGTAGGATTGAAGACAGTTGACACACACGCAATGGTAGATGTTGAGGCATTATTAGACAGTGGTGCTACAGGTTTATTTATAAACCATGCATTGATTCAGAACAATGGAATTTGCACACATAAACTCAAGCATCCTGTAATTGTGTACAACATCGTGGAACAGTAAACAAGGGAGGAAGTATTACTGATGAGGTGACATTTATGTCCCACCAAGGTCACAAAGAGAGAGCTGTATTTGAGGTGTGCGACCTTGGAAAGACTAATCTAATAATAGGGTACAATTGGTTACATAAACATAACCCTAGTGTTGATTGGAAAACTGGGGAAGTAAAAATGAACCATTGCCCTAGGGAGTGTAATGTGTTTGGTAGAAAGTTGAAGAAGCTACAGGAGAGCGATCTATTTTTGAAAGCCGAGAAGTGTAATTTTGATGCGGCAGAGATCGAGTTCCTGGGATTGATCATTGGTCCCTATGGCATCAAAATGGATCCGATCAAGGTAGAAGCCATTATGCCATGGCCTGTTCCTGAACAGGTCAAGGATGTACAAGTGTTCCTAGGTCTCATGAACTTCCATTGACACTTTGTATATAATTTTTCACAAATCACTGCACCATTACACAATCTTACCAGAAAAGGAGTAGTCTGGAAATGGGGAGAGCTTCAGCAGAGAGCATTCGAGGAATTGAAGAGGAAATTTGTGGAAGGTCCCATATTAGTACCAGTAGATTTTACCTGACCGCTAAGGGTAGAATCAGATGCATCCGATTATGCCACTGACACAGTATTATCTATGCTATGTGAAGATGAGAAATGGCATCTGTGCGCATTTCCATCTAAAGGGTTGAATGATGTAGAAAAAAATTATGATGTCCATGATAAAGAGATGTTGGGAATAATCCAAGCCTTGGAGGCATGGAGACATTATTTGGAAGGAGCTAAACATGAATTGGAAATTTGGACAGATCACTCGAATCTCCAATACTTCATGTCTGCCAAAAAATTAAATCGCCGACAGGTGTGTTGGGCACTATTTTTATCACACTTCAATTTCCACTTAATTCACAAACCAGGAAGCTTGATGAAAAAAGCCGACACATTATCACAGAGACCAGATCATAAAAAGGGGGTAGAGAATGATAACAAGGATATCACCTTGTTGAAGCCTGAATATTTCCGTATATGCGTGATGCGCCAAGGTCATCTATTAATAGATGGTTCCAAAAAAGAAATGCTAATCAAAATTCGGAACTGTACTGATATGGATGAGGAAGTAGTAAAGGCTGTAAAAGAGATGAAAGGGAGAAGAAGAAGACTATTAAAGGAGAAGAATGGTCTGAAGAACAAGGGTTAATATTGTTCAGAGGAAAGGTGTATGTGCCAAAAGACATTGAGTTGCGAAAGGAAATTGTCCAATTACATCATAATACTTCTATAGCCGGACACCCAGGCAGATGGAAAACCCTGGAGTTGGTGATGAGGAATTATTGGTGGCCAGGAATTTCTAAATTTGTACAGAGTTATGTGGAGGGTTGTGATACTTGTCAATGTGGCAAATCCTATCTGGAAATGCCAGCTGGGAAATTAATGCCAAATCCAATCCCAACAGGACCCTGGATTGATATCTCGGTAGATTTCATTACTGGACTTCCCGAAGCACAAGGCTATGATTCTATTCTGGTTGTATGTGATCACTTCACCAAACAAGTCCATATTATTCCTACAACCCAGGAAACGAGTTCCTTAGGTTTGGCGCGCCTATATCACGATCACATGTGGAAATTACATGGATTACCAAAACAGTTATTTCCGATCACAGACCCCAATTTACAGCCGCATTCATGAAGGAACTAAATAAAACCTTGGGTATTCAAACCAAATTACCTACAGCATATCATCCCCAAACTGATGGGCAGACAGAGAAAATGAACCAGGAGTTAGAGCAGTATTTGAGGTTGTTTGTTGATCATCAACAAACCGATTGGCCAGAGTGGCTGGCAATTGCCGATTTCTCATACAATAATAAATTCCAGTCGTCTACTCAGGTATCACCCTTTTATGCTAATTATGGGTATAACCCTCATATGGGATTAGAACTGAGAAGGAATGTGAAGGTACAAGCAGTGGAAGATTTTGTACAGTGGATAAAAAATGTACAAATTGAGACAGAAGCAGCATTATCTAAGGCACGCGATGATATGAAGCACTATGCCGAACACTTGCATGCAGATGCTCCCAAGTACCAAATTGGAGATAAAGTGTGGCTTAGTACCAAGTATTTACATATGACATGCCCATCTAGGAAATTGATGGAGAAACATATTGGTCCCTACCCTATTTCTACAATTATCTCGCCTAATGTGGTAGAACTAAAATTGTTGCCATCATTTAAAATTGATGCACCAATTAATGTCTCTTGCATACAACCTTACAAACCACCTATTATACTGGGACAACAAATTACTCCACAACCACCTATTGAAGTCGAAGGTGAACCTGAATTTATAGTCGAAGAAATTCTTGATTCACAGCTGCATCGTAACAAACTCGAATTCTTGGTAAAATGGGAAGGCTATACAGATGAAAATAACTCCTGGGAACACGAGGACAATTGTGGAAATGGACAAGACACTATACGTGATTTTTACAATAAATATCCCAATGCACTGTGAAGAATAGCATGAGTCGAGTACAAAAATTTGAAATTCTGACCATATCACAATTTCACGACACCCGATTATCACACAATCTCTTGCCTGGTAGTCAAAGAATAAAAAGGGGGTAATGTTAGGAAACATGTACAGTTACCTATCATAATTTTTCTTATTTTTCCGCAATAGTATTACACCAAAAAAAACATTAAAATTATCAATGAAAGCGACCGTGAGATGGATAATTCTCATGTGTCGTATATTTAGAATATGTATGCAACTGTATGCTCGCGTCATAAAAACAGTATTCAAATATTGTACAACAGTTGTAACTTAGTATATAAACCAATAAATACTAAGAGACACATCAGTTGTGTTCTCTTAGGATTCCCACCATCACCTTGTGTGCGAAAACGCCTTCGTCAACCAACCATTCTATAAATACCACATCACATCAAATTTTGATCCCTCATTCTATACTCGTCGCTTCTTGTTGTAGAGCCTGCACAAAGATCCCAGTGTGGATTTGGTGTTGCCCTGACAACAAGTGAGTTGGCTCAAACAAAAAATATTGTACATATATAATGAAGTACTAATAGATTAAAATGTATATACAGAGATATAGATATAATGTAGATAATGACTTATGACACATAGGCAGATTTAATGTACATAATGACTTATGACACATACAGGCAGAAATAAATCACTGGGATTAAAAATACCACACATGTGCCGTAGGCATGATTCTTAACCTTGTCTATAATAAAGGGAGGATAGTCATGTGGTGGCTGGGTGGGAGAAAAATTGGCTATGTGAATCTCATGACTAATGATATGACTAAGCTGTGTTCTCTGTGTCCTCGGCTAATTGCACTGTCTTTCACTGTCTTTTCTGGGTTTTTCGAGCTCTTTTCCAGTGGGGGTGTTTTTGGGTGAAGCCCTGTGAAGTCCTGCCTCCCTGGCTTCCCTTTTTTCAACAAAATGGGTGTCTGCCAGTTGTTATTTGGACCTCAGGCTGGCAGGTTTACAGTTGCCTCCCCTTCCTTCATTGGAAGTAGCTCCACTTTCAACTGCCACTGTTCACACTGATTTCACACCTTCCTTCAACCATCTCACATTTCTGCTGCTGTGAAAGAGCTCCCCTTCCCTCCCATCTTTTGGACTTTCTGTGCTGCATTCATTCATCATGTATGTATTTCATGTCCTGATCAATTATATTTTGTCTTTACCTGAATTTTGGCAGGGATAGGACTCCACCCAACACTCCTCAGCATGTCAGAAGAGCTGCACAGCAAACCAAACATGACCAATGGACTTTGGATAGTCCTTCTCATCACTGCACTCCACATCACATTCACATGATGCACATCACTCAGCTACAGTTGCCACCACCACCACCACCACCACCACCACCACACAATCCTGTTCCAAATGGAATCAATGATGATCCATTCCTTGCTCCTCCACTTCCTCGGTATAACCATCTTCCTCCTCATTTGGCACAGCAGCTGGCTGCACTTACTCCCCTTCCTCAGCCTGGGAGAGGCAGGGGAAGAGGAAGGGGGCATGGTAGAGGCCTTCCAAACCCTCCACCTGTTGCTGCTCCAATGCCTTTTGCAGCTCTTGCTGCACAGTATGCTGCTCTTCCACCTCTTTATCCAGCTGCAGCTGTATGTTGCTCTATTGCTCAAATGAATCATGCTGTCAACTGACAATGTAATTGATACAGCCTCTTCCTCCTGTTTTTAGTCCTCCTGTTCCTGTTCCTATGATTCCTGCCCCTCCTGTTCCTGTGGCCAATGTTCCTCATGTATGCAGAAATTTTTATTATCTCCTGATTTTTGACTGACTGCAGTTTACAATATAGTTTATTCCACAACCCTCCACATGTATGCCCAGATCTTTTGTGTGATTTTTTGACTGACTGACTGACCAACCTTATTATTCAAGATACCTCAAAATGTTCATCCTGCACCTGTTCCTGCTGTTCTTTTGCCTCCTGCTCACTGCCCATTTAGTCCTGATTGGCCAGTTCATAATCTGGGAAGGATGGATGTCCAGTGTCCTAATTGCCATGCTTTGCACTGGATGGGTGAATGTCTTACAGCTTCCTCAAATAGAAATCCTAGATTCAGCATGTGCTGCCTCAGTGGAAAGACCACATTGCCACCTCTCCATCCAGTTCCACCTGAGCTTTTCCAATTGCTCACTGCACAGGATATCATTGGAAAGTCATTTCATAATCACATCCGCACCTACAACAATGCTCTGGCCATGACTTCCATTGGACACAAGATAGATGAATTGGTCAACAATGGTGAAGAGGCTGCCAATGATGGTTTTGGTCCCTACATCTTCAAATTGCATGGAGAGCTGTCCCACAAGATCGGCTCTCTGCTTCCAGCAGAGGGAGAACCACCTGTTTATGCTCAGATGCACATTTATGATCCAGCCAATGCTCTGAACTTTCGATGGCCAATTCCTGGAACACTCATCTGGATTGCCACACCTTGCATACCCTTCAGGACATGCTCTATCATCACCATCCTGCAGTTCAGATGTATAAGCAGGCCTATGAGCTCACCAGGAACATGCCTCCAGAACAGCAGTGCAAGATAGCTCTGTGCTTTGATCAATCCTGTGACCATCACCGCTACAACCTTCCTGATGCCACCAACAATGAGATTGCTGTCATTCTTCCAGGTGATGGTGATCAGCCAGAAACCACACATGACATCGTTCTCTACTGCAAGCATGGCCCTCCTCTTCAGCGTATCACTGATGCCCATCCACTCTATCCTGCCCTTCACTATGTCCTGTTGTTTCCTACTGGCCAACTCCAATGGCATCCACAGATTGAGTACACAGCTGCCAATATCAACAACCAAGATGGTCATGGTCCAAGAAGTCACAAACATGTCTCCAAATCAGAGTTCTATTGCTATTGCCTCCACCCTCAACCACCCATGGTCTAGCCACAGCATATCTTTTTGAGTGGAAAGCTTTTTCAGGAGTTTATTTGTGACCACTGGGCAACTTCAGAGCAGGATCATTTGTGCTTCATTATGATGAATCAGGACACTATTCATGGTGAAGTTTATGTTGGCCTGGCAGATGTGGTGGCTGCAAATGTCAATGCAGATACAGAGTCTCTCGGTCGAAGGATCATCCTCCCATCTTCTTTTGCAGGAAGCACACGTCATATGCAGCAGCTTCTCCAGGATGCATTGGCCATCAATCGTCATTTCAAAGGTGGAGATCTCTTTCTCACCATGACTGCAAATCCAACATGGCCAGAGATTCAGGACGCTCTTGAGGAAGGTCAAACTGCAGCTGATCACCCAGATTTGGCTGTACATGCATTCTATGCAAAGCAGAAGGATCTCATAAAGGATATCAAGGCTGGCATTTTTGTTCACTATCGAGTTTCAGAAATGTGGCCTTCCTCACATGCATTGTATCATCTTTCTCGATCAGGAATCCAAGCTCCGCACCCCAGATCAGATAGACAGCCTTCTTTCTTCAGAGTTTCCAGAGTACAATCCAGAGCTGCTTGAGCTGATCAAGATGTTCATGGTCCACAAGCCATGTGGTGCTGAAAATCCCAATGCTCCCAAGATGCTCCAAAAGCTTTCCAAAGCCTTTCAGGGATCAGACCACTGTTTCCAAGGATTCTTATGCTTCTACCAGATGTCGGGACACTGGATGCACACATCAGGTTCAGGGAAAGCAGGTCGACAATCGCTGGGTGGTCACTTGCTGTGCATATCTCATCTGGAAGTACCATTGCCACATCAACACTGAGTCCATCACTTCTATCAAGGCCATCAAATACATCTACAAGTATGTCTACAAGGGCCATGATCACATCACTATGCAGTTTGGGACTTGCAATGATGAAGTCAAACAATATCCAGATGCTCACTATATTTCTGCTTGCAAAAGTGTTTGGTGTCTTTTCCATTTGTTAAAGTCGTGGGCTAAAGGGGGCTTCATGCAGGGACTGATTGGAAATCCGAAGGGGAACGTAAGGAACTTGGCTTCAACTTTTAAGAAGTTGCACCCTTCGCTTGTTACAGTGTTCCAATTTGACAGAGGTTGATCAGGAATTCAGGTGGGGACCAATCGGTAGTCCGAAGACTAAGAACAGAGAGGAGAATAACGTATGATATTCAAATTGAGGAATACAAACAAAATAACTAGGTTTAAATACTATAATAAAATCCGAAGATCGGAGATCCGATTGGAGACCGAGGTAATAGCTATGTACACTAGCTGTGGTCGGCAGTACGGGCAGTACCCAAAATAACTACCCGAGGTAAAAACCTATGAATGACTACGGTAACTATGTACAAAGTCTACACTATGTACAGGAACGGAATCTGACCGAATCTTGGTTGAATCTTTTGGGGTTCCATCAGTCTTCCATCGGGAGTCCGAGTCGGGTGGAATGGAACATAACAGTATTTCCCCCTTAGTGCCTCACCCACGAGGCACATGATCATGTTGATGCCCATTTAGGTAAGTTGAAAAAATTTTTCTTCCTGTCTCCCTCCATCATCATGCCTGAGACAGCAACTGAATGACACGCCCGTGAAATGGCTGAACTGGCCGCCAGAATGGAAGACTTGCATTGTCAATAAGAAGAGGAGGCCAGGAAGGCTGAGGAAGAGGCGGAGGCTGCGCATCTGGCAGAGGAGGAATGGGTGCGGGAGAAAGCTGCCCGCAAAGCCACACGCAAGGCTAAGCTCAAGGCTGCAGTGGTGGAGGAAGTCGGGGGTCTGAAGTGGGACCCTCGAAAAGGCCTAGGGTAAGGGAACCCACGGCCGAATCGACGGCAACCGAAAGGTCGGCCGCTGAAGTGGTGGTTGAGGTGGAGGTAGACAAGGAAGGGACGGGGAATGAGGTCGGGGCCGAAGAAACGGCCGCAAAATAAATAGATTTTTTTTTTTTTTTTTTTTAATATAAAAAGGAATGTTTTTGACTTGTAAAAAAGGGTGAATGGGAATGTCACATGATATGTGCTGGTGGTGGGAAACGAGGATATTGAGCGTCATTGGACGATGGTGGTTCTGACTCTGGTTGCCTAGAAGTTTCGATGGGGACCTGTAGTGAGTTCGATAGAACGGGTCGTGGTGGTAACTCAACCAATGGTATATTGTTGTCTTCATAGAGATTAGTGTCATGGTTAAATCTAACTGATGATGTTGCTTCAAAATCAAAGACTCTTGGCCATATACTCTTTCCTGATACCAGTGAGCGAATCTGGCTTGTCCATAGACAACGGCTGTGACAAAGGTGCTGAAAAGGAGCATGATAAAGATTGTAAGGGGAGAGAATGAGTCGTTGGCCATTATATCGAGGTAATGGACCAAAAAAAAGGGTTTGTTGGGTAATTCCCACGGCTAGTTCCAATAATGACAGTAGGCTGTAAGTGAAAACGGGAATTCGGTTGGGGACCAACTGTCCGACCGAAAAGACTTGAAAGGGCAAATAAGAGGCTGTCATGGAAGAGGACCGGGTTTGTTCAGGTAACGTGTGTGGAAGTCCGAAACAACTTCTTGCACATGGTCAAGTTCATTAGCTGGTAACCATGAGTTTTCTTCATCTGTTCCTTCGTAACCAGCCCATCGGACATAGTATAGGAGTTTGCATTTATGCCGATTATCGATCTTGGAATCGAGGATTTCAGCTATCTCATATTTGATGTCGTCATCGATCTCCACAGGAGGTGGGGGAGGCTGGGTACGATTCGGGATTGTGTTCGGCACCAAAGGTTCTAGTTGAGAAACATGGAAGACGGGATGAATAGTGTGTAAGTGTTCAGGAAGCCGAAGGGTAACCGAGTGAGAGCCGGGATGGGCTATGATCTTGAATGGTCCTAGGTACTTCTCTGAGAGCTTCTTTGAAGGTCTAGTGGTACTGATGTTTTCTGTGCAAACAAAAACTTGTTGACCAATTTGGAAATCCAGTGCAGGTTCCTGTCGTCGATCCGCAGGACCTTGATAACGCTTTTGAGCTGCTGCCATTTGATTACGGAGCTCAGTGTGAAGTTCTTCAAGATTGATAACGAATTCGTGGGCCTTGACGGAAGCTAACTCGTGTTCGGGGAAGACTGTAATGTTTGGGTGATAGCCTTTGTTAGCAAAGAAAGGGGTTATGCCAGTAGTAGCACTAGGGGAGTTGTTGTACGTGAATTCAGCGAGGGGTAGGATTTCTGACCAATTGTCTTGTTGGTAGTTACAGAAAATACGAAGGTATTGTTCCAAGGTTTGGTTAAGATGTTCGGTCTGACCGTCGCCTTCCGGGTGATAACCTGAAGTGAAGTGAATCTTCATATTCAAAGCTGTTCCTAAGGATCGGAAAAAGCATGAGACAAATTTGGATCCCCGATTGCATGTTACATGCGCGGGGAACTCCATGCTTTGAAAAGATGTGTACAACGAATAGTCTTGCTAGTTCGGGCGCTGTGATATCGTCTGAAGTAGGAAGGAAGATGCCTTGTTTCGATAGTTGATCCACGACTACTAAAAGTGACCTGAGGAATTAGGGAGGTGTTCGATGAAGTCCATGGAGATGGAATTCCATGGTTGTTTGGGAATGGGGA
>QLOK01001688.1:0-38767 GCA_003313805.1 Tricholoma flavovirens
GACAAGGATCAGAAACGAAGTGTTGGAGATTAGGTTGATCACTGGAGAGCATGCTGTAGAGAAGGTGTTTATTCCACAGATCTGACTGCAGCCTATTGAAGGACAACTGCCATTTACACTCTGTCAACTGCAAATTCTACTTCAACTTTGCTTTTCTAGGTCAATCAATAAGTCTCAAGGGCAGTCTGTTTTGCATGTCAGATTGGATTTCAGGAGTACAGTGTTTACACATGGGAAGTTCTATGTGGCAGTATCACAGGTTTGGTCAGTGCACAAGTGAGGTGGGATGAACTGAAAACATTGTGTATAATGAAGTACTGATTGATTGATGTATATATCGACTTAATGTACATATATAGAGATGTAAATGACATTTATAAAACACCCATGTTTCCAAGGGGCTGAAGGTCCCAAAGAACTATCTCATTGAGTAAAGGACATTTGTAAAATGTATGCAAGGAGGTTTGGGGGGCTTGCCCCCCTACAAGCTCTAGATGGAGTGCTAAGTACTAAAAATGTACATGATGAGTTGCATATGATGTCCCTGGGTGTGTTGAAGAATTGAGTAAGTTACTGGCAGGCACATGATTCCCTGTGTGTGTTGTCTCACTGGGTGGAGTGCCCCAACAAGCTGGAGAAATGTGCTGTAGGCACAAGGGGAGCAACACGAGCCAAGTGTCAGAGGCATGTTCAATATAGATATAATGTAGATAATGACTTATGACACATAGCCAGATTTAATGTACATAATGACTTATGACATATACCGGCAGAAATAAATTACTGGGATGAAACATAAAACAAATTACTGGGATCAAAAATACCACACGCGTGCCATAGGCACGATTCTTAACCTTGTCTATAATAAAGGGAGAATGGTCATGTGGTGGCTGTGTGATTACCAATATATGACTTATGACTAATAATGACATTCTCGGCTAATTTCAGCTCTTTTGGCACATTATTTGCCTTTTCTTTCTGGGCTCTCTTCCAGTGGGGGTGTTTTTGGTGTATTGAAGGAATCTGTAGACCAAGGTGAAGCCCTGTGAAGTCCTGCCTCCCTGGCTTCTCTTTTTTCAACAAAAGGAGTGTCTGCCAGTTGCTTTTTTTGGACCTCTCTCAGGGCACAGCATGCAGGGAGATTGCGCTGGTGGTTTTGCAGTTGCCTCCCCTTCCTTTATTGGAAGTAGCTCCACTTTCAACTGCCACTGTTTGCACCAATTTCACTCCTTCCTTCAAGCATTTCACATCTCTGCTGCTGTAAAAGAGCTTCCCTCCCATCTTTTGGACTTGCCTGTCATTTCTGCTGTCTGCTGCCATGTATGTATGTTTTTTTAAATGATGGTTCTTTGCTGATGACCAAATCTGATGCAGGAACCAAACCCCACCCAACACTCCTCAATGTATTCAGATTGCTGCACAGCAAAATGAACATGAACAATGCATTCTGGATAGTCCAGGTCACCACTGCACTCCACACCATGTTTGTATGATGCACATAGCCCAGCCACAGTCACCACCACCCCAGATGGGTAATGATGATCCTTTTCTTGCTCCTCCACCTGCTCCTCAATACAACCATCTTCCTCCTCATTTGGCACAGCAGCTGGCTGCACTTCCTCCCTTTCCTCAGCCTGGGAGAGGCAGGGGAAGAGGAAGAGGAAGAGGAAGAGGAAGAGGAAGAGGAAGAGGAAGAGGGCATGGTAGAGGCCTTCCAAACCCTCCACCTGCTGCTGCTCCAATGCCTTTTGAAGCTCTTGCTTCCCAGTATGCTGCACTTCCACCTTTGTTTCAAGTTCCTGCTGGTGCTGCATATATTATCAATTGACAATATATTGATATACTGTAGCCTCCTCCTCCTCCTCCTCCTGCTGCTGCTGCTGTTGCCAATATCCCTGCACATGTATGCCTAGCATTTTATTTGTCATTTTGGGTGACTGACTTGATTATCCAAGATACCTTTTTTGCCTCCTGCTCGCCGCCCATTTAATCCTGATTGGCCTGTTCATAATCTGGGAAGGATGAATATCCAGTGCCCTAATTTCCATGCTTTCCACTGGATGGCTGAACGTCTCACAGCATCCTCTAATAGAAATCCTAGATTTGGCATGTGTTGCCTCAGTGGGAAAATTGCATTGCCACCTCTCCATCCAGTCCCACCTGAGCTTCTCCAATTGCTCACTGCTCAGGATGATATTGGAAAGTCATTTCATAATCACATCCGCACCTACAATAATGCTTTAGCCATGACTTCCATTGGGCACAAGATAGATGAGTCTGTCAACAATGGTGAAGAGGCTGTCAATGATGGCTTTGGTACTTATGTCTTCAAATTGCATGGAGAGCTGTCCCACAAGATCAGCTCTCTACTTCCAGCAGAGGGAGAAGCACCTGTTTATGCTCAGATGTACATTTATGATCCAGCTGATGCTCTGAACTTTCAGATGGCCAATTCCTGGAATACTCTTCTGGATCACCACACCTTGCTTACCCTCCAGGACATGCTCTATTGTCACCATCCTGCAGTTCAGATGTACAAGCAGGCCTATGAGCTCACCAGGAAAATGCCTACAGGACAGCAGTGCAAAATAGCTCTGTGCTTTGATCAATCCTGTGACCATCGCTGCTACAACCTTCCTGATGCTACCAACAATGAGATTGCTGTCATTCTTCCTGGTGATGGTGATCAGCCAGAATGATATTGTTCTCTACTGTAGGCATGGCCCTCCTCTTCAGCGCATCACTGATATCAATCCATTCTATCCTGCCCTTCACTATGTCCTGTTGTTTCCTACTGGCCAACTCCAATGGCATCCACAGTGTTATGTTCCGTTCCACCCGATTCGGACTTCTGATGGAACACTGCTCCAAACTCTGATATATGTTGAGATCAATCAGATTCTGTTCCAGTGCATAGTGTAGACTTCGTACATAGTTACTGTAGTTACTCATAGGATTTTACCTCGGGTTAATACCTCAGGTACCACCCGTACTGCCAACCACAGCTAATGTACATAGCTCTTACCTCGGTCTCCGATTGAATCTCCGATCTCAGATTTCATATTAGTATTTAAACTTAGATATTCCGTTTGTATTCTGCAATTTGAATATCATACGTTAACCATCCTCTTGTCTTTGTCTTCGGACTTCCAATTGGTCCCCTACTCAAATTCCTGATCATCCTCCAGTAAATTGAACACCGTAACAAGTGAAGGGCACAACTTCTTAAAAGTTGAAGCCAAGTTCTCTTCGATACCCCTCCGGATTACCGATCAGTTCCTGCGTGGATTCCCCTTCAACCTCAGTTCATAACACATGGATCGAGTACACAGCTGACAATGTCAACAATCAAGATGGCCAAGGTCCAAGGAGTTGCAAATATGTGTCCAAATCAGAGTTCTATTGCTATCGCCTCCACCCTCAACCACCCATGGTTGAGCCACAGCATATCTTCTTGAGTGGAAAGCTTTTTCAGGAGTTCATTTGTGATCACTGGGCAACTTCAGAGCAGGATTGCTTGCACTTCATCCTGAGGAATCAGGACACTATTTGTGGTGAAGTTTATGTTGATCTGGCAGATGCAGTGGCCGCAAATGTTGATGCAGATACAGTGTCTCTTGGTTGAAGAATCATTCTTCCATCTTCTTTTGCAGGAAGCACACATCATATGCAGCAGCTTCTCCAGGATGCATTAGGCATTAATCTCTACTTCAAAGGTGGAGATCTCTTTCTCACCATGACTGCAAATCCAACATGGCCAGAGATTCAGGATGCTCTTGAGGAAGGTCAAACTGCAGCTGATCGCCCAGATTTGGCTGTACATGCATTCTATGCAAAGCAGAAGGATCTCATAATAAAGGATATTGAGGCTGGCATTTTTGGAAAGGCTGTTGGATATCTCTTCACCATTGAGTTTCAGAAATGTGGCCTTCCACACATGCATTGCATCATCTTTCTTGATCAGGAATCCAAGCTTCACACTCCAGAGCAGATAGACAGTCTTCTCTCCTCAGAGTATCCAGAGGATGATCCAGAGCTGCTCGAGCTGATCAAGAAGTTCATGGTCCACAAGCCATGTGGTGCTGAAAATCCCAATGCTCCCTGCATGCAAAATGGAAGATGCTCCAAAAACTTTCCAAAGCCTTTTAGAGATCAGACCACCATTTCTGAGGATTTTTATGCTTCTACCAGATGTTGGGACACTGGACGCACACATCAGGTTCGGGGAAAGCAGGTTTACAATTGCTGGGTGGTCACTTACTGTGCATATCTCATCTGGAGGTACCATTGCCACATCAACATCAAGTCCATTGCTTCCATCAAGGCCATCAAATACATCTACAAGTATGTCTACAAGGGCCATGATCGCATTACCATGCAATTTGGGACTTGCAACAATGAAGTCAAACAATACCTGGATGCTCGCTATATTTCTGCTTGCAAAAGTGTTTGGCATCTTTTCCATTTCCCCATGCATTGTGCATCTCCAAATGTTGTACGACTTCAGGTCCACCTTCCTGGCCAGCAGTATGTCACTTGGAATCAGAATGGTCAGCAGACTATCCAGGAGGTTGTGCAGAATGCAGCAGGACATGACACTACTCTCACTGCCTATTTCAAAGCAAACCAGGAGTATCCAGAGCTTGCACAGGATGTCTTTTATCAGGACTTTCCCTCCAAATTTGTGGAGAAAAAGAAAATCTGGAATAGCTGCACTCTTGCTCCCAGGTGGTTGGACTTCCAATTCCTGCCTCCACATTCCTCTCATCATCAATGAGTCTTCCACCTGCACTATTGCCAGAGGATCAAATTGTGCACAGCTGCTGCAGCAAACAGAGTTGATTCTTTGGGATGAAGCTCTCATGCAGCATCGACATCTTCATGAAGCTGTCAACTGCAGTCTAAAAGATATTCTCCAATCTGATAAACCCTTTGGTGGCCTGCCTGTTGTTTTTGGTGGTGACTTTCACCAGATTTTGCCTGTGATTGAAAGGGGGTCTCAGCCTCAAATTGTTGGTGCTTCATTGCAGCACTCTATTCTCTGGCAACATATCAAGGTGCTTCACCTGAGAAGAAACATGCGTTTTGACACAGATGATCCCCAAGAGCTTGAATTTGCAAAGTGGCAATTGGAAGTTGAAAAGGTGGTCATACAGATGAGCTTGGGAACATCACTCTCCCTGATCATTTCAAATGTCCTGAAAACACTGTTGATTCACTTATCGACACTATCTATCCTGGAATCTATGATCAGGCCAACCATTCAGATCAGTACTTCTCACAACGGGTAATTCTGGCAAGCAAGAATGATGATGTGGACAATCTGAATCATCATATTCTCCAAAATTTCCTGGACAGGAGCATGTGCTTCACAGTGCAGACTCTATTGGGAACAATGAAAATGGGGAACTTCTGTATCCGGTGGAATATCTGAATTCAATCAACTGCTCAGGTCTACCTTTGGCACACTTGGATCTCAAAGTTGGATGTCCAGTGATGGTGCTGCGGAATCTTAACATGGCTGGAGGAGTGTGCAATGGAACTAGAGGGATATTGACATGGATCAGAAACTGAGTGTTGGAAATTCGATTGATCACAGGAGATCATGCTGGAGAAAAGGTGTTTATTCCATGGATGCGACTGCAACCAATTGAAGGTCAAATGCCCTTTACACTGTCCCAACTGCAGTTTCCAGTATGGCTTTGCTTTTCAATGACTATCAACAGAGCACAGGGGCAGTCAGTTCAGCATGTTGGATTGGATTTTAGGAGTGCTGTGTTTACACATGGGCAGTTCTATGTGGGGATATCACATGTTCTGTCTGTGCACAACATCAAAGCAATATGGGACAGTGAAAGTGAAATGGCAATGACAAAAAATATTGTATATAATGAAGTACTGATTGATTAATGTATATAATGACTTGATGTTGTATATAATGTATAATATATATAGGTACACATGGTACACACTTACACACTCATGTCCCCACTTCCACACACACCCAGGGGCCAAAGGTCCCTGGGTGTGTTGAAGAATTGAGTAAAGTAGTAGGATGCAGCCAGGGGTTTGGGGGCAGAGCACCCCAACAAGCTGGAGAAAAGTGCTGGAGGCATGTTCATAAGCTTGTCATAAATAAACTGCCTGACCATGGTCCCTATGACAAACCATCAATATCAGTGTGAACTTCTCAACATTCTATATGAAGCCAGAGAGATGAGAGAGATGGTCTCATATGTGGGTCATGCATGGTCATGACCTATTGACACCATAATTAGAGGGCACAAATTCACTCGCAGGTCGAACATGCTCAACCTGCAAGCAAATTTGGTCATTGGTATGACAACTAACTACATGACCCTTGCAGGTTGAGTATGCTTGAGCTGTGTGGATGCAACTTGTTGCCATTGACACCAGCCTCATAGGGCACATATCCACTTGCAGGTCAAATGTGCTCAACCCATGAACAAATCCTGTCTGTATTCCCACAACCAACCACACATACTCACCCTGCGAGGATCTGACATATCACCAACAACAACAGCCTAGTTCAGCACACAATCACTCACAGGTTGAACATGCTCAACCTGCAAGTGTATTCTGTCCTGTGGTATTACATCTGTTTGTGGCCACCCTGGAACAGCACACAGAAGTGCCCCATGAGCAGAGTGTCACATTGAGCTGCCATGTTGATCAGATTCTACTTGTGTATTGTATCGTTGTGTTGACACACCAGAAATGGATAGATCTTTGCCATTTGGATAGGACCACTCACATGAGGTTAGTGGCATATTTGTATCCTCTGTCATCTGTTAAACTTGGATATTGGTCTGTCACAAGGATATCCTGATCCCCTATCCATCACAACATTTCAGTATAGCTATCATCATCATCGTCAGTGTCCTTTGGAACCCAGGCCAGCCATGCATCCTCTCTGGAACTAGATTGTCCTATCCATAGCATACTGTTTGTCAGATCAAAACCCAGTTTGGCATACTTGGCTTGGAATCACCAAGTCCAGTATCATAGCCCCAGTTGAAATTCAAGTGCATGGTGCATCCCCACATTGGGTAGCATTGCTGCAAGGCCTAACCCATCCCCTACACATATTTGTAAGTCCAGGAAATGTGACTGAACTGCCCAGGCCAGTGAGTCATCTGTGTGGTCCATCACATATTTGCTACAGTCCAAGTTGATTTCTGTCCATTGTGCTAAAGTCCATAATGCCCTGTAGGTGTCTTTCTTCCGATGTAACTTGGGCAAAGTAAGATAATGGTTGCCTCTTCTTTGGCTGGCTGTGGAACCACTCTGTCTCATCCTGCTGGAGCACACTTTGCAAACATGCTGTTTTCAGTGCAACCAACTGAGGCAGCCCATCCTTGGTCTGCAGATGCCTTGGTGTTGTGGCAACATCAAAATGGAGCTGTTCTTGTGAAGTTTCAATGTGTTGTGCATCCATGGGGTCAAGGAGAGCATTGGAATGAGCCAGAAAACTTGTTTGATGGGGTGGTAAGCCACAAAAGATGAGTTCAGTTCATGAACAATGTAAAATTGTTTCTTCTGGGCACTTGATTGTCTAATAATGATATCTCTGACATCCAGCCTCGAGGTCCCATATGATTCAACATGAGGATCACACATCATGATTGAATAAACATATTGTAACATATATACCTCTCAGTGGAAGGGAAAGGCGATGGGTTATGAGGTGAAATGGGTTGGCAGCAGTGTCCAGCCAATGATGTCAAAAATTACAATGAACTGTTAACAACTATAGAAAATCTCCTAGGGCTACTTGATAATCAAATATGAATATGTGATTAATATATGTGCAATTACTGTGAGGGATACTGTGTAGTATCTCTGAATGACAACAGTGATGACTATTTCTGTCATACTCTTGGTCCCCTCACTGAGGGACATCTGCCTATTGAATTAGCACCACAGCACTTCAATTACGTGGGTAATGAGGTGGTTCAAGTGGTCCTCAGTGCATCTGTTGATCCAAGTTGTACATGGCTCAATGGGTATATAATCTGTATTGACATCACTTTAGCCATGTATTTATATGTGTTCAGATGGGATTGTAATCATGTCTTTGTTAAAACATGAGATTCACCAACAGGATTATTTAAACATGATTCAATGTGCAGATGATCTGATGCCTGGCCTGAAGTGCTGCCTCAACTATCTGCTTTGTATGATGAGCACCCTAATCTTTGGCAACAGTATTGGAGCAGAGGACCTATTGGGACTGACAGATGACTGGTAGAAAGCCATATGATCCAAGTGGAAGCATATCACAATGTGTGTTTGTGCAACACCATTGGCACTGTAGTGCATTGGACCCTAAATATATGCACTATAATTCAATTCACTGTCGAAGCAATGAATGAATTCATGTATTGACACAATGTGTATCATGTTAATATAAGATGAACTGAGTCTATTCTAGTCATGTTGAAGGTTGCTAACATATAGACCCACAATGTGATGTTTACAGCTGCATTGGAAATGATAGACCCATCCTGTAAAACCTTTGGCTGCACAAGAAAAGGTCCTGAAGAGAGTATCAAGGCAAAACAGTATGGCTCTGGTACCCCAACAACCTAACCAACAACCTCACAAGTTCTCTGTGGTTGTAGAAATACACCTCCCAACCCTCCCACAAAATTACACACATTTGAGGGTCAAGATTATGATCTGCAGAAGGCATATCAACCAAGATGTAACATATTATGAGGCCACTCAGCACAGGATCTCTCATGTAGCTTAAAATGGGTATGATATCACCAGAATACAAGACAGAGAATGTATGTAATTTTTCACAAAGGGCCTAGTATGTATAATCCAGCTGTACATAGGCAATGGCACAGGTAACCTGCAGGTACTTTTGGACATACCTGTACCCGTACCCACATCTACCTGTACCTGCAACCCGTGGGTCATGAGCCATGGGTCGTGGTGGGTATGGGTGTCATCGGGGGTCTATTAATGAAAATACATTTATTTAATTATATACTTTACAACAATTATCAAACCACCCTACAAGCAGGTGCTCGTAGGCATGGGGTGCATTGTGGGTGAAATAAAAGAAAAAAGAAAAAAAGAAATGGAGACCCATGTCCCCTGGGCCAGAGAAAAGAAGAAAAACACCCAGGAGATGAGGGTCTCCTGGGCCTGGTGTTGGTGTCCATGGTGGTGGTGTTGTTGTCCCCTTGTTGTTGTACCCCCTCTTGTTGTTGTACCCCCTCTCTTCATTGTTGTCCCCCCCTCTCATTGTTGTCCCCTCCCTCTCATTGTTATCTCCCCTCCCTCTCATTGTTGTCCCCCCTCCCTCCCACCTACCCTGCAGGGGCTCACAGTGGTGGTGGTGGTGGTGGCATCATCCCCATCCCCCTCAGTCCTTGTCATCATTGTCATTTGTCAGACCACCTGTGATCCACCCCACAAGAAGTTGCTTGTGAGGCTGGGGGCAGGTGCCAGCTCTTTCCTTCATCATCATCATTGGTGGTGGTGTCCCCCATTGTCTGCCTGCCAGTCATTGTACCTCCATGTCCCCCTCCCCTCCTCTCCCCTCATCTCCTCACCCTCACCCATCCACCCTGCGAGCAGGGGTTCACAGCAGTGGTGGTGGTGGTGCCCCCCCGTGTTGTCATTGTCCCCTGTCATTGTTGGTCTGCCATTGAGCACCTGCGGTCCACCTTGTAAGCAGGGGCTCGCAATGGTGGTGGCAGGTGCTGGTCGGCTTCATTGTCCTGGAGTTGTCATTGCTATTGTAGTAGTAGCATTTCAGTTAGTAACTAAAAAAGATTGTTAGCAAGAAATGAAACAAGAGTTAAGAAACACTTACTAACAGCCCAAGAGACGTCAAATGATATATTGTGAGCCCTTTTCTCATTTGCTTTGCCTCTTCATTGTTTCCCCCTCATCTCCAGTCATCTCATGGTTTTGTCATCTCCCAGTCCCATTGTTACATTTGGCCTGGTGGCGGCATTGCCATTGTCTCGCCATTTTGAAGTGGTACCCAGTCCCATCCCACAAGCAGGTGCTCGCAGTGGTGGTTCTTGGTGGTGGCCGTCATCATGGTCTCACCCTGTTTTTTGTCATTTGCCATTCCATCATTACAAGCAAGATGCATGGTGAGTGTACAAACATGTGTAAACATATAAACAATCAACAATCAACAATGTTGTGGACACATGTTTTGTGTGCACACAAGGCCAAATGGTCTGTGTGCAATGGAGGGGGTATATAAACCCCCATTTCCAATGTTTGTGGTGGGGCAATTCCCCCATTATTTAAATTTAAGTAGTATTATTTAATAGTTTAATGCTACTAGTGCTAGTGAGCCCCCCATTAGTGGCGGGTAAACCATGGGTTGTGGGTAGCGATCTGCTAACCTGTAACCATACCCGCAGGACCCATACCCGCAAACCCACATGGGTTGCTAAACCCATGCAGATCCTTAGCTGTACGATGAGGATCACACACAATGCTTGACCAAATGTATTCATATATGGTCATTGAGAAAGATGTCCAAGAAAGGTCAAGGATGTATTAAATATGATAGTGCATGTTGAAGGTGAGTGTGAAGCATCGAAGATGCTGATCAATAAATTAAAATAAATGAGACAGACTGTGCTACAGAGAACCAGCATTTGGCAATGTAAATGTAAGAATCCCACTTCCATCCTGCATGAGGGGGCAATGTGATGTGACCTATCTCCTCTTCATCTGAGTTGCCTGACACCAGACTTGGGCATGAAGATATAAGTGATTTCTTCTTTTCAGGAGCATCTAGTCATGGAGACAAAGGAAGGATATTATAATGATGAATCAGATTAGGTAAAGATAGATGTGGAGACTGACCCAGTGAGATGTTGATGGTGGATTGGGATCTCTTGGTGGCACAGGAGGGGTTAGGCCTTTGTTGTGTGCTTGGGACAACAGCTGAGAGATTATGGTCAATCATGAAATCAGTCTGATAATACATATATGATACAAGACATGTCACATACCATTGTGGACCTCCTGCATTGCCACATCATCACAGTCAATTCTATCTCTGGCAGGTGGGGATGACGAGTAAAGGTGAAGACCAGGGATGGCATGGAGGTCAACTGGGGTGGAGGGCATGTTGACATCTGACATGTCATGTTCACGGTGTTCCACAATTGTTGCCAATGTTGCATTGGCTCTCAGGTCAAGCATGTTCAACCTGCTAGGCTGTTCACAAGTCTTGTTGATAGAGAGTGACCATGTCAAGAAGTGGATTTGCCTTGCAGGTTGACACTGCTCAACCTGCAAGGTGTTGCCCAGCTGGAGGTAGAGGCCATGTCAAAGCCAGGATCACTCTCCTCATTGTCCCCAGTTGGTGTGTTTTGTGACAACCCTCACAGGTTGAACATGCTCAACCTGCAAGGGATATCCTGGGCCATAGAACTGGTGTCTGCACTGCCAGGTGGATGTATGTTGAGGTCACTTGCAAGGGTGTTGATCAGTGGCCTCATTTGGGATTTACCTTGCAGGTCAAGCCTGCTCAACTTGCAAGGGTTTTCTGGTGTGATGTGGATCAGGATTGATGCTGGATTGGAAGGGTGGGGTTGGGAGTGATTGTGGACCCAGCTTAGTGGATGGTCCAGGGGTTGCCTGATGTTTTGTGGGAGGCTTGGTTCTGATCATGATGTCAAATTTGTGGGGGATCTTGATAATGCCCAGGGCAGGTGATGGTGGCCATGATTCAGAACACTGGAGAATGAAAGCAGTGATAACAGTTATTAGTAGATAGATGTTTATAATGCAGATATACACATGTCATCTCTACTGGCTCATATCTCATCCTCATCATTGTTCACATTGTTGGTGTCAGGCTCCTTAGTCTCATGGATCCATTTCTTGGTGTCAAGTTTCTTTGCTCCTCAGGTCACACCTTTCTTCTGCAGACTGCCCTTCACCACCAAACACTTGGCTTTGACAGGAGTCAGCTTCACCAGTGAGGTCACAGTCACCTTCAGCTGAGGCTTTGCCCAGCTGGGAGTGGGCGTCTAGGTGGTCGCTCCTGATGGCCTTATGACTTTGTAAATGGATGCTCACTTGGGAATGTTGAGGAAGTCCAGCATCTTTTCCTCATTGATTGACCAGGGGCCATCATCATATGGATTGATGTGTGCATTGGGAGTCTTGTCCAAGAACTCCTGAATCTTCTCTGATTAACTGATGTTGTTGAGGAGCACCTGGAAGAAAATAGAGGCATCATCAAAGAAGGTCTTCTGACTGAATGGTACAGACCTCTTCCAAGCCATTGATCATTTTGATGATGGGACAGTAGAAACCCTTCTGACCCTGCACTGCTAAGCCAGCTTTCATCATGTGAAGCTTCCTAAAAAATGCCAGTGATGCCAGCCACCATCTTGTTGGTCTCCTCCCTGTACAACTGTTCTGACCTCATAACCTTGACATTGAACTTCATGGTTGGTTTTGGCACCACCTTTGCACTGATGACCTTCAGGTCACCTGTGACTGTGTCAACTATCACTGGGGGGTCTGTGGCCAGTTTGAGCTGGATGTTGTCCAGCCAGTAGAACATCTTGGCTGGTGCCTTATCAGCCTCAGTGCCCTTAGGAACTGTTACAATTGTCACAAAGAGGTGACAAGAGAGCTGCTAGACTATCATGTATGAGTGCAGTCGGTGGACAGTTATGCAACATCTTGGGGCAATAATTGTTGACCATGTTCTTCTCAATATGAGCCATGTATATCCACTGGGTCCCCACACTCTTCTTGTGGGTACTATGTCACCAGTCATAATATGATTCGTGGTCCAAGGGCCATAAGCCAGTCGTGATAACCCCAGATGTCGGTGACTTGACCTTTGACATGGCATTGAAAATGTCAGTGGGCTCTGTTAGAAACGCACCGGGATACTGCTCCTGACACTTTGTCCCATTGACATCCTTGAATGATGGCTGTTGGATACTGCTGCAGAATGTCAGATATTGCTGCATAGCAATGAAGAGGTTGAGGTGTTTCCAGATGAAGAATACAAAGTGTATATCCAGTATGGTGAGTAGCACAGGATCTGATATGTCCTACCAAGTTCACAATGGCTTTGGGGTTCTCCCATTGCTTCTGTTGGTTGTACAGGATAGTGTGAATGACCCATGTGCTGAGGCCCTTTGCAGTGGTCCTGACAGGCCTGGAGAGATTATAAGTGGCTGACCAATCTAACCATGTACAGTACTAAATGAATTTATACCAGTCATCAGGTAATTGAGGGATAGAGTAGACCGAGGGGACACAGGTAGATACAGAATACTTTTGCAGGTTGAGCATGTTCAACCTGCAAGGTGTTCTGACAATCAACCAGTAGATGTTGGATAACCCTCACAGGTTGAGCATGTTCGACCTGTGAGGTGTTCTGACAATCAACCAGTAGATGTTGGATAACCCTTTGAACTGCAAGGTGATCTGACAATCAACAAGTCAATGTTGGATAATCCTCACAGGTCAAACATGCTCAACCTGTGAGGGGTATCCAATATTTACCTGTTGCTAGTCAGATCACTTGGCAGGTTGACCATACTCAACCTGCGAGTATGCTACACATTGTCATGGAACATAGGAGTGCACCTTGCAGGTTGAGCAGTGTCAACCCATGAGCTGTCAGAGTATATACACAACCACAATCCTTGCAGGTAGATATGTGTCGACCTGTGCATGTGTCATATCATTGAAATGTCTACTCACTATATCGCCAACCCAATGTCATGTAGACTGTCCATGATGATTGCAATGGCACTCCTCATCACCAAAGGAAATGGTGGTGCAATGTGGAGCTTGCCATGGTTCATCATCACCCATTGCATCTTGTCAGGTAGGCCCTCATTGATCTTCTTCAATAAGGGTGGCCCTCCAGGTTGTTGCACCATACTTACCCATTGCTTCCATGTACAAGGGGACCACTGATGACCATGACGATGAAGAGGTCATAAAATACTGCCCACTTTGTGAGAAGTGTGTCAGAAAGATATCATCGAGTTCCTGCAACTGTCCTGTCAGCATCTTGATCTTGATCTCAACTTCTTTGTTCTCCCTATTGAATGCACTCTGGATGAGTCCATTCCATGACCATCCAACACCATTCTTCCACCACTTCTCCAGTGCTCCCTCATTGAGTGTCGACACATCATCCCAGTACTTGTCAAACTGTCCCCCTTCTGAGAGGTCCCGTCAGGATTCACTGTAAATCCCTTGTACATGTAACACTGACAGTCCATAGTCTACCATCGTCACAAACATCTGTGTATATCATTAGCAATGTTAGTGTTGATGTCCCAATAACAATGCTAGTACTCACCCCACCAAATCATGTTGCATGGAGGTTCTTACCGCAAAACAGAATTAAGAATATAGGGTGGATGTTGTAATGGGGTTGGTAGGTCTGCACTCGTACAAGGTACCATACTGTTTCCTCATGGTTGGATACCTGTCTGTTTTTCGAGTTCACCTTTGTCAGTTGCCCAAGCCAGTGGGTATATTTCTCCTCAACAAGCTCCTTGTTCATTTCGTAGTTGCCCACATATTTGTCCAACTGTTCAGCAGGCCCAGCAACCTAGTGGTGCACCTCCTTGTTTGATGACAGGTGTCATGTGCCAGCTTGCCCATTATTCACCACCATAAGCTTAGTATCATACAGTTTCAATCATATAAATGTGATCATGAATATAGGACTATATACTTACCTTGGTCATAGACAGCTACTCCCCAAATCACAATGTTACCCTGCACCTCTCTCTCCATTGTGATCTGCACTTCTCTCATCCTGATCTTCCTGCCAAGACTTTCTGCTGTAAATGACCCCTCCTTGTCTTCTCAATCTTCTTCTTAAGGTCTTTGATATCCTCCTGATATTTTTTTACCTTGTCTTCCACTGCCTCTTTAATGATTTTGGCAGCCCCTCACCAATGTTGACCCACTGCAAACAGTAGCCTCATCCCACTATGCAATGCTACCTCTGTCAGCTGCAGCATTGGTGCATCTTCAATGTTGGGGGTGGTGTGGATACTCGCCAGGTCTATCAGGCTCCTCTCCAGAACCAGAGGATGCAGGCTGTCTGACATGAATGGGCAGAACTTCTGCTCAGTGATCGACTTGGCCAATTCACATGCTTTGCTTTCCACTTCAGGCCTCTTGTTCCACTCACTGAACACCAGCTCCACAGACAGTTGGAATATATTGATCTGAGCATACATGAATAGCACTCACCCACAGATCCCATCCACTTCATTGACCTCCACAGTTGTGGCTTAATATTCTTTGAGATCACTGTCCTTGACCTCTTCTGGTCCAACATTGTCCACCCTAGAGGCCCCTGTGTCCCTGGGCCTGGTACTCATCTCCATGGACTTCACCTTTCCCTTTCCCTTCCCCTTTGCACTCCCCTTTGCCTTCCCCCTCCCCTTTAATCCCTCCCCTCTCTCCTCTTCTGCACCACCCAATACAACAGCCAGCTCTCCCTTCTCCTCCTCATCATCCTCTGTTGCCATCACCTCCACCAGCCTTTTTCCATCCTTCCCTGCTTCGATCTGACCTGACCTGTTCCTTTATCCAATGTGCCCCCACTTACATCCATCATCTCTACATCCTCCTCCATCCCCCTGTTGACACTATATGTCATACCTGCTATGTTTGTGATCATATCATACATATATAAATTATGGTTGGCTATTAGTATGCTCACTGGGTTGCATGATCAAACTTAAGTATTATCAAAACATTTAGTTAGCTTGATCTCCAAAAAATATTATAGCCATCACCTAGTCCTGATGTGCTCCCTACATTGTTCCAGATACTCATTAGTGTCAAACTATTCAACCATTGGTGACTGATCACACTCTTACATGCTTGGGTGTCAGCCCCAGCTGCTACCATTGTCAAATCCAGATCCACATCACCATCTGGATGGGTGATTAGCATTAGTCATCATCAGGAGTTTAGGGAGACTGTCAGACTCACTGGCTCATTCCTTGCATGCACTAGGCTGTGGGCATGGCCGACTTGCACTAGGAGAAGAAGATTGATCGTGGGCATGATCCATCTATGTGACCATCAGTTCTCATTCTTCTCTGTTGTAATGGATGCATTTCTTTACATTGATGTCTAGAGAAGATGAGGGGATGATGGGGGAAGAGTGTTGGAAAGGATTACAATCAGACCTCTATTGCCAATTGCTCAGTCAGGGAGGCATGTGTCATCCTCATGTGTGTCAGGTGATCAACATGTGACAGGCCAAACCCTTGCAGATCGAGTGTGTTTGACCTATGACCTGTATTAAAGTGTCATATCTGGTATCCCTCACAGGTTGAGTATGTTAAACCTGTGAGGTATATACTGATCAAAGGGCATCTGCACCCTGACAGCAAGATATATTCAATTATCCCAAAATACAATGTCTTCAACACACATGACCACCACTTGCAGGTCAAGTTTGTTCAAGCTATGACCCATATTACATTTTTATCTGGTATCCCTTGCAGGTCATGTATGTTCAACCTGTGAGGTCTATTTAGATGTAAGGGCATCTGCCCTCTGATACACACCAGCAGGTCGAATGTGCTCGACTTGCAAGATATATACAATCATCACACACTATATGTTTAACACACATGACCTCCACTCATAGGTTGGGTGTGTTCAACCTGTGAGTCATGCTTGTCTCCTGCACAATTCTCCTGCATATCTGCATATCTTTACATCTTCACCCTACATGATACTCACTGTTGTCACCTCTTGCCCACTGTTCTATCATGCCTTTATCCTTTCAACTATGTCTTGTAGCTTGCCTGGTCACACTGTATATAATATGTACCTTTCTCAGCTTAATCCTTGTACTCCTGCCATGTGATTCTATTTATAGATACACCCTAGATACATTTTCTACTCTGTTTATATGGTGCAACCTCTTATGCAACATCTTATCCCTGTCAGACCTGCAGCAACCTTGTGCCTACACCACAGGCCCTACCCTAATGCACTGCTCAAAAAGCATACTGAATCAGCAGGGTTGGGTTTGTTCATCTGCTTCTGCAACAGACCAGCTGTTGTCAGTTCATAGGCAGATATGGGTGTGCTACATGTCTATTGTCTTATCTGCTTATCATTCTATTTTTAGCACTCCTAAGAAGGAGCTGTCAGTCAGCATCACCTGATTTGTTGTTATTGTATTGTGTGATATCACAACATTATAGTGCAATCGCTTGTCATCTGCCACTTTTGGCAGTGAGAGAAAAGGACCTGAAGAGCCTATAAAGGTGAAACAGGATGGCTCTGGAATCCCCAGAACCTGTTGTCCTACTTCACTAGTTCTTTCATGGTTGTGAGTGTTGTTGTTGTTGTATAGATATGTGCGAGTAGTGGCTTTGTGAATATGTTGGCTAAGTTGACATCCATTGCACAGTATTGAAGTTGCATCTTGTTAGAGACAAATTTCTCATATACAAAATGATGCTGGATGTCAATGTGTTTGGTGTGGCCATGATTGATCACTGATAATACTCAGCCAGGAAACCCACACAAAACCCTACAAATGGCTTTGTATGGTATAACACTGGGTAGAGGAATGTAGTGAGGTGGTTCTAAACTTCACTAAGGTAAACCAAGGTTATATGATGTAAGAGCGAGGGATTTCAAGGATGTTCAATTGAGGTTCAAAGAAAGTTCAAGGTTGCAATGAAAGTTCAAAGTCTCAATAAAAGTTCAAAGTCTCAATAAAAGTTCAAAGTCTCAATAAAAGTTCAAAACATGCAATGAATGGGTCAGATACATGGAAGAGGATGTGGTCAATGGGGATGGGGGCTTTGATAGGTACTAATATACATGCAGTGATGACTGGACAATGTTCAATATGTTCAAGATGCAGATATGACAATTTTCAGGGAAGTTTATGACAATTTCTCAAAACTTCAAGATAAGAGACTTGGACTCAAGAGTGGGAGCTCTTAAATCAGACAATAGAGAAGTAAGGTGAATGGTTCCTTGTGTGAAAAAGGTACATAATACAAAGTTAGATAGGTTTTGAAAACATAGGACTAAAAAGGAAATAGAACATGAGTGTTAAGGTCGTGCTTATTGCGAGGGAGGAATTGGGAAATGTGCGGGTTTTCCGAAAGGGGACAAACCAGACTTGGCTTCAGCTTATAAGAAGTTGTGCCTTTCCTCTTGATTAGGGTTGTCTCTGATTTACTGGATGTGAATGTGAATGCGCAGGTTATGCACTGGGTTTCCATACTAGATGGCAAGTGAGGATGAAGATTCCAAGTAGTGCTTAACTAATCAATATTCAAACTGAATAGCTTGACCTAATGTGTGAGCTTATATACTATGTACAAATGTTTCTACAATAATCTAGTAGAGTCTACAATGACTATTACTAATATATGAGTAAGATAACTTGAAGATTGCTTGGGTTGCCCAAAGCCTAGAATATTCCACAGTGTTCTCTCCTATTTTGTAGCAACTGATTTCTATTTTGGTTACTAATCCTCATGATCCCTTCCTATCGGTATTACCATGGTCATCCCGTGGGTTTTGTGATGTCAGAAGATTGGAGCATGACAATGAGGCCTACATGAGGCAGGATGTAAACAATCTAATGGGTCTAACAACGATGGTTAAATGATGGAATGATGTGAAAGATCAGACAAATGAATTGAGTCCATGTGGGGAAACACATGTTCCCTTTGAGGAGTCTGAAATACTTCGAAAGTCCTCTCATGTCCTTCAAATAGGGATCCTATCTATTATTCTGGATCTGAAAAGTCTGTCATATTATGTCACAAGGTGTGGGAGGATGGTACGAGTCTCCGATGATAATGAATACAGCCACTGAAGTGCACAAAGTAGTTCTAAGTTCAATTGAACATGCTCAAAGTCAATTGATGAAGGTCATGATGATAGAGGAGGGTTCAAAGATGTGTGGATGGCTTGTAAATTGTTCAAATAGACTTGGTAGGCTTGTTGAATGTATTGTGAAAAGAATTGAGGAAGTTCAAAGAAGATTGAGCTTGATCAAAATAGTTCAAGAAAGTTTGAGAGCTCAATATTGCTGTTTGAGATCATTTTATTGACTGTAACATGATTGATGCTTGTTGAATTAGTTAGGATGGGGTTGTATGAGGTATGAGGGACTCATGTGAATGCTCTAAGGGGCTCAATATTGCTCAATATTGCTCAAAAACAGTTTGAAATGCATTCAAACTTGTTTGTGGACATTTGTACTGTCATGCAGAGCTGTCATGTGCCCCCCCAACTCATGTTTGGAGCAAGCAAAGGGGGGGAGGTAGCTGTAGTTGCATAGAACCACCCCAACTCATGTGTTGAGGGAGGGAGGGGGAGAGGTAGCCAGGGGAGAGGTAGCCATTGTCACATAGAACAGTGTCAGAAACCCCTTGACTCACATTTGGAGTGAGCTAGAGGGCCATGGTGGTGGAGTAGTGGGTTTGGGCAGTCATGTTATCATGTAGTCAGTAGTCAGCTGCATGTGTAGTCACAGTCACGCTATCCTATCTGGAGCCACCACATTGCTATAGGAGATGCATCTGGCATCTCCATCTTGGTGATGAGAGAGAGATTTGTATCATGACACTGAAGCATTGTTTAGTACCCAGTCCCAGTACCAGTCCCAGTCCCAGTCCCAGTCCCAGTCCCAGTCCCAGTCCACAGACCCAGCAGCCCCAAGTTCACCAGTTTAGTTCCAGTACAGTCAAGCCTCATTTAGCATGCATAACCGAAACACCTTGTTGTCACCTTGCACACTACACATGGAAGCCATTATATATGACAGCCTCAGCTCTACGTGATAATAAAGGCTGTTTTCTAGCTCGAAAAAGTGCAGACACTATTGTCCCCTCATCAATGGAAGACTCCCTGTTGTCATCTAGCCTATTGTCAGAAACCTCTTTATCTGCATCCTTCATCACAGTTTCACTGTTATCACAATCACAGGCAATACCTTCAGCACCACCGCCATCACTGATCCAAATATCACAGCCACTTCCCAATAGAGCCATGCAGTTAACGTATCTCGAAGAGTTTGATGGCAAACCGGATGGAACGCTGCAAGGACCAACCTTTATCATGCAATTCTCGAGAGCTATGGATGAGTTGCAGATTACAGAGGATTGGGAACATATACGGAGGATTGGGAACTACCTTTCACCTGACTCGCCAGCAGAGGAGTGGTACGCTACTATGGGCAGAGTAAGCATGTCGTGGAGTGCATTTGAAACACAGTTTAAGGATCGATTTCCCGGAATCCAGAAGGCAAAGAAAACATCAGCAGAGTTGCAGAGAGAGATGCTCAAGCTAGAGTTGAAAGTGGACGAGTTGGATAAGACAGAGCTGTACAGAGGAGTGGAGGTGGAAACGTACAAGATACATGCAAAAAAACTGTTGGACCTTGTGAAACGTGCTAAAATTTACATGGGGATGGTGAGCATTGTGTTCGTATGAGACAGGCTACCAGAGGTTATCAAGGACAAGGTTGACAAATCACATACCAACTGGCCATTGTTCTGTGCAGCCATCGAAGCTGTCAACAAAGCATATATCAGAGATGGCATCAGGAAGCATAGTGAACGAGAGACAAAGGATGGACTCATTAACTCTCAACTGAGCCGTGTTGAATGCTCACACCCTGAAACCTTGATTTCAGCCATCACAGCGCAGCTAGGCCATGTCAATCTTAATAGCCAACAAGCAACACAGACCAGTCAATCAGCACCCCAACCCATGCAGCTACAGGTGGTAGGCAACCATCAAGGAGGACCTCATCAGCCAGGCATCACCTCGGAGGAGAAAGCGTTAGTACACACCAATATGCTGAAATATCCACACCATCCTGGCACAGTGGAAGGACACACGGCAAACTTTGAGCAACTACACACCTGGAAAGCAACACATGGCAAGAATGCGCCTATCAATGCACACACACCTTTTCCACTGCGACCAGGTACAGCACCGGCATGTTCAGGAGAGTGTTACATGTGTGGAATGCAAGGCCATATGGGTGGAGCTTGCACAGCAACAGGCACAGCGAAGATACCACCACACAAAGGAAGATGGTGTGCTTTATGCGGTAGATGCCTCGGGAGGAATCGTAGAGATCAAGCCGCATCAGTCAATCATGTAGTGCAGGGAAATGGGGAAGGGCCGCTCGTCTAGAGGATGAACAAGAGGCCCCGGATTCACGGTCCACAACTCCCGAGCACGGGATACCAGCTCCGTATGATGATTCCAATGTACCTAGCATGGCTACCTTGCATGAAGACATTGTTGACCTGTACTCTGTCAGTCACCCTAAGATCACTAAATGCACAGCCACAGAAGAAGAGATACCCTTTGTGCATAACATTGACATTCTGGGGCCAAATGGGGAGATCAACAGAGTCAGAGCTCTATTCGACAGAGGTGCGATGGTGGGAGCGATGTGCACTTCAGTCTTCAACAAGATACAACATCGTTTGGGAAACTTGGAACCATCGAAGCGTTTGCTGCGGATGGGGAACAGAGCTATAGAGCCATCTAAAAGATGGTGGGGAGGTTTGATCAAGCTGGGCAGTGTTATAGTTCAAGGACAATTCGAGGTGTTCAATAGTGGTGGAGGATGGGGATTCTTATTCAGCAAACCACTACTACGGCTGTTTAACGCAGTACATGATTACAACATGGACACGGTTATGGTTCGAGATCCAAACACGAAGATCACTACCATTTTGTACAACCAGCTCCATTCGACAATAGCGGAAGTGGCAAACAAGCAAGGCATCAGCCTCACACTGGATGTGAAACAGTGGGGAGACATAATAGGGGGCTCTTCAGCCATGAAACCCCCTTCAAGGCAAGTCTCAATCAGTATCCATGATATACCACAACCTGTGGGTAATGCACCCGATGAATTAGTGGCAGACGCAGATCCAGACACGGGCTCAAAAGTGAAAAACTCGAAAAACACAGACATAAACCAGATAACGACAGAGATAGCAGCAAGTGTACTTTGGGTAGAAGAGGATGAACAAAGTGAGAGTGATGTACTTGGGGGTGAAGTGAAACCCCCCCCAAGGGAAGTCACAATCGACCTTGAAATCGATAGTAGCGCTTGGAATGCTAACGAGGAATCCATAGAGTCGCTAGATGATTCAACACAGGTGCATGGCATCACTGTGATCAACGATGACATATACACAAGGCACACAGAACTGTTCAAAGCCGAATGCATGAAGCGGATCATATCACAAGTCACAGTTGGACCTGATATCACACTAGAACAACGCAGTAGGGTTGATGAACTCATTGCTGAGTTCGCTGATTGCTTCGCACTTGCGATGACCAAAGTGAACGCAGTTCCAGGTGCAATACACAAACTCAACATACCTAGTGACGCAAAGTTTCACACCAAGTTGATGCAGCATTCATTGAACCCGGCACAAAAGGCGTACCTCCATGCGAAGGTGGACGATATGATGGCGGTAGGGATCATAGCTCCAATACACCCTAGGGATGTTTGCAAAGAAAACCCATGAAGGACAAGGACTACCACTCCATGAATTGAAGCATTGGGTTAATGACCAGTGTGTCAAGCTGGGGCTGCCAAGCGCTGAAGAATTACCACCCCAGCCAATCGCACAAGAAGGAGTCACAGACAAACTGCAAGGCCAGAATT
The DNA here is from genome assembly GCA_003313805.1 of Tricholoma flavovirens. Classification (NCBI taxonomy): domain Eukaryota; kingdom Fungi; phylum Basidiomycota; class Agaricomycetes; order Agaricales; family Tricholomataceae; genus Tricholoma; species Tricholoma flavovirens. The sequence continues at coordinate 22,721 of QLOK01001688.1, forward strand.
GGTGGTTATGCCAGGATTTCTCAGAGATATAGCGCCGATGCCACAAGGCAATATATGAGGGAAACAGCAGCGCTTATCAGGACACTGATACATGTACATTTTTGATTTTGCTGCACAATGTTCCATTGAGGTACATGCCTACAACATTGACCATGTTGATCACAAGTCCTAATTTCGTTGCAAGTGCTATTAATAGATGGAAGGTTTCTAGCTGCATAATTGGTGCAAAGGTTTCCACAAAATCTATTCCTGTAATCTGAGAACATCCTTTCACCATGAGTCTCACTTTGTGCTTTGTGATCATCCCAATATGATTGTGTTTGATGTGGTACACCCATTTACTCACAATTGCCTGCTGGTCATGATAAGTCAATCAATTTGAATGTACCTCATTTGGTCAACTGGGATATCTCAGCATCCATCCCCTCCTTCCACTTTTCCCAATCTGGTCTGCCCTTGGCTTCCTTCCCTGAGAGTGGATCATCCTCCAGTGATGCCCTGATCATTGCATAATCCACTGTGATAAAGCCAGATTCCTCCACTGCTGGCACTTGATGTTGCCATTCCTTTGGCCTATGGGAATTCAGATTATTCAGCAACCTATAATTGATCAATGGTTGCATGGTGCAGTAATTTACCCTCCCCCTGGTGTTCCGCATGGATCCATGCAGACAGTGCAGACTCCAAAGAATTCTACAGATTCTGTGTGGATCCAAGCTCAACTCAGTTTAGCATGCACAGATCCATGTTTGTCCACATGGATCTGCATTATTCCATGGGGAATCTGTGTTATTCTGCATCATTCTGCATGGATTCCACCAGTAATTTACCCTCCCACTGGTGTTCCATGCAGATCCACATGGAATGTGGATTAGTCCAAGCCAGATTTTTGACAAGTCCCCTAAAAGATTATAGCAAACATGGGTTTGAACCCACAACCTCATGATACAAGCAGCTTTGAACAGACATTGAATTTTACCACTCCACCAAACAGGCAGTGATATTATATATGATTTTTATTATTTAAAACCTAATACATATGATAACTAACAAAAAATAAATGACCAGTGTATTAAAAACAAGAGAAGCCCCCCTATTGTAGAGGGGAGTGTGAAATGCTGCCTCGCTTTCCAGTGAAGTGGCAGGTGGTGTGTTCCATTGTCGTGGTCCCACCCTCTGGTCTTTGTGGTCCCCCCCTGTCATGGTCATCCCCCCCTCTTGTTATGGCGATCCCCCCTCTTGTTGTGGTCCCCCCCCTGTTGTGGTCCCCCCTCTGTTGTGGTACCCCCCTCTTGTTGTGGTCCCCCCCTGTTGTCAGGTCCCCCCCCTCTCGTCATTGTCCCCTTGTTGTCTCATTGTCCCCTTGTTGTCCCCTTGTTCTCATTGTCTCCCCTCATTGTCTTGTCATTCCACCCATGGCCCACCCCATGAGCGGTTGCTTGTGAGGCTGGGGGCAGGTGGTGTGTCATTCATTGCCATGGGTGGTTGTGGTGGGGCCCTTGCCATTGTTGTGTCTTATGCACCAGCCTTCCTCCCTATGAGCAGTTGCTTGTAGCAGAGGGGTCTGGCACTATGTTGTGGTGGTCTCCCCCTGTTGAAATGAATGAAAAAAAACTTACCACAGGCCCAAATGACATATCACATTGTTTGGGCCTGGGTGATGTGGCACTGTTGGGTGTGTTGTTATTTGTTGTTGTCCATCCTTACCAGTACTTTAGAACCTGAAAAAGAAGAAATATAATTAGTTAGTGGCCAAAACAACAGATGAAACACAAACAAACTTACTAAAGGCCCCATTTCCACCCCATGAGCAGTTGCTCATGGTGGTGGTGGCAGTTGTCATGTTGGTAAAAACTGTACAGAATCTAGATTAAAAATGTTAGTTCAGAGAAACAAAAATCGAGAAACAAAAATAAAACAAATACCCATGGAGCAGGACATCTGGTCACTGCTACTTTTGTACAACAATATTGTGCCTGTGAAATTTTGTCTTTTTCCTATTCCTCTGGCCAAAGTGTTCCTTTTGATGAGAGCTATTGATTGGCCAGAGCAATTGATCTATTTCTCAAAATTGGTGGAGTTACAAATGCTGGTCATAGGATATTGAGCACTTGTGACATATTTATCCACATATAGCAGTTTTGTCATGCAGTGTGACTTGTCTCTTGACAGAATCTTGGTAAAGAAATGCCATAAAATGGTACAAATGAAATTCGTCCTTCATTTGGATGCTTTTCTGATACCAAACACCACCTGGAACTGTAAAAATTAGCATGTAAGTTTCAAAAAAAATTCTAGACCCAATTTGAGCGCTGTCCAAAAGTAGTGGTGACTAGATGTCCCACTCCACAAGGCCCAAACATCTGTTTGGGCCCATTTTTGGCAGCTGTTGGACCTGTGGCTGTTGGGTGTTAAGGAGGTGGTGGTGGGAAAGGGAGGGGGGAGGCAGGGGCATCATCAAGAGTGGTGGTGGTAGTGATTGATTGATCAACAATGATTGTTGATGCATTCTTGAGCCTGCCATGTGAGTCATGTGACTTGAATAGTACTTACAGATCTAAATGTCCTTTTTTTTATTTTATTTTTATTTTTATTTTATTTATTTTTTTCCCATTTATTCTCCTTTGTGGCGTACCATATGTAAGAGACTAAATATGTGCTGTATTCTATTCTGTTGTTCTGTGCTCCTGTCTATGGTCTGCTTTGACATCTGCTTGGAGGTAACCCAGTGGGTCCTCAAAGCGCTGTTGGCGCTGGAATAGGTGGTGCTGAGTCCATGAGTATAGTAAGGGTGTTCCGTGCATTAGTTGTCGATCTTCTTCCTTGTCCACTTCTGTCTTCTTCCTCTCTCATTTCCGGTAGTGTCCTGAACATGCTGTTCAAGTGACCTGTCTCTGCCACATATTTGAATAATGCTCGCAATGATTTCGGGGATGTGAGGATCCTCGTAACGTCGATGTTTCTGCCTACTATGCTGTTACGTAGGGTTTGTCTGGCTGCCTGGTGTGCTGTGCAGTGTAGTATAAAGTGCTGTATCGTTTCCTTGCTCTGTTGGCATGCAGGACATGTTGGTGAGTCTATTTTTCCAATGCGAAATAGATGCTTAGCTAATGGCACAGGTCCTGTTCTCAGTTGCATTAGGATGCTGGCTAGCTTTCTCAGTAGCTTCGTGATGAGGCTTATGAACTTGTTGGAGGGCGTTGTGGGGTCTGTTTTCATCATCTTGTTGTATCTTTTCGAGGCTTGCCATCGTTTCTGCGCATGTCGCTTGAGTTTTTCATTGTGCGTCCATTTGATGGCGGATTTACTGCGTGGCAGTGTCTTCTTGAGTAGTCCTGGTAGCCTGTTTGCTTCGCTACTTCTCTCCGTGATTGCTTTCTTCGCCTCCTCATCTGCTTGTTCATTTCCCGTCTACACCTTTGTGTCCTGGTACCCACTTGACAGTGATTTTTATGCTGCAGTGTCTTTTCCTGACTGCAGCGATGCTTTCGTGCAGTGTGTCAAATATATAGTGACCTGGATCTGGTTTCGTTAGCTGCATGGCTGTGATAGAGGTGCGGTTATCGATGTATATGTTTGCCAACCATATGTTCCATTCCTTGGATATTAACTTGGTACCTAGTACTGCGCCTATCCCCTCTCCTTTGTAGACTGTGTGGTGTTGCTGTGATCTGAGTTGGTATCTTAACTTAGTTTTGAGGTTTCTGTTTCTGTATAGTACTGCCGCTGCTCCGATTTTACCTTCCATACCTGAGCTGTCAGTGAAGACTTTTATGTCCGGGCTGTCGTTTTGTATCACTGCTATTGCCTCATCAGTTCCTGTTATTACCTCTGTCATTATACTGGGCCTCCACCCTGTGTCAAAGCGTGCAGCCTCAATTGTTTCAGTTTTGTGCGGTTTGATGCCATATCTGTGCATGAGGTCGTGTATTGGGGTTGGGTGTTGTTTGACTAATCTGTTTGCAGCATTAGTGACAGGTTTGTGTAGGGGGTGGGATTTCGGTAGTGTTGCCAGCCTTGCGGCTGCCCTGTGTTGGTACTTTTCCACGAGTAGGTGGAAGGGAAGTAGGTTCACCATGACCTCCAGGACATCTGTAGTTGTTGTTTTCATTGCCCCTGTACTCATAAGGGTGGCCCATCTTTGGATTGATGCTAGTTTATTGATTACGGCTTGACTTGAGCATTCTCTATTTGCTCTTTTGCCTATGTTCTGCTGTGGGGTGAGAAAGATATCAGCTACATATAACATTCAGGGGACAGTGATGGATATATATAGTTGCCGTATATATTTTGTGTTTATTCCACATGATGTCCGGGCTATTCTTCCAAACTGAATGAGCCAGTCTTATCCTTTGGCTAGGGCAGTTGCGCACTGGGCTTTCCAGTTTAGTGTGTTGTCTACCATTATGCCCAGGAATTGTGCTGTGTCTTTTGATTGTATGTGCTGGTTGCCTAGGGTCAGTGACTGTCGTGGTAATGGGATTCGTTCCTTTGGGTTGACTGCGTTTATGAGATCCGTTGTGCAGAAGACATTGTCGACCCTGGTATGGTTCCCCATGTTGTGAGCGCATAGTGTTGGGATGAATGGCGGTAGCGCCATCTTCATGTTGTGGCATACTAATAGGTTGAGTAATGGCTGTGTTAGTTCTAGATTTTCACATGTGAAGAGGTGCGCATTTCTGGCCTCATCCCATAGTGGGTGATGTCGGTTGAAATCTCCCATCCACATTGTGTGTACTGGGCTCACGATGTGACGCTGTCTGGATGGGTCTCGCATGAAAGCAGATATGTGTGTCAGTGTTTCATTGTTGTCTCCATCATTATATATATTGATAATTTGCAGTGTACCGAAAGTTCCTGTGATCTCCACTGCAGTGATGTCTGGGTGTCTGAATTGTAGTTGTTTCCATATGTCTGTCGAACGGCTAGTGTTGACAAGGATGACTGATCTGGTTTTGTCCAGGTACTCTTGGTGGGTGTTTGGGTACACTGTGGTTCATTGTTGGTTAGCTCTTGTTTTACCTCTGAAATTGATGTGGGGTTCTTGTATTATACAGACATCATAGTCATCGCACCTTAGGCTTTGCAGGAGGTCTAATTGGCTTATCAGAGATTTGTTGACATTTTGTTGGCATATTCGGATTGATCTTTGCTCTTTGTTTTGATTGTGGTCTTCATACATATTCGAGGGGTGTGGGTTCTCTCTCCTGTGTCATTCTGTCTGGTCTTGGTCTTGGTCCCTCTTCATTGGGATCGCGGTCTCCCCACTGTAAATTATGATTTGTTGTGTTATTCGTACCTTCGCATCCTTGTTGCCTATGTGTTTGTGTGTTCCCCATGTAATTGTCGAGTGTTCTTTGGGTTGGCCTTGTGGGCCATCCACTGTCTTGCGTTCATTCTTGGAGGGGTGGTCTGCTGCGTTGCCATTGTGCGCATTGCCAGTCTTCCATAAAGTGTTGTTGGTGTCGCCAGTTTGCTGGTGTTGCCTGCTGATGGTCATTTTGTCAGTGCATTGGTTGTGGGCGCTCTGGGTATGGTTCTGGTTCATTTAATAGCTTCCATGTTTGGGGGGCTGATGTTGGGAAGAATTTATACTTGTTTTCAGGTATGCGGTCTTGAATTTTTCAGCATTGCGCTTTGAATGCCATACATTCTCTGTCTGCAGCCCCATGTCCTGTGGCTTCATTGTCTGTACAGTTAGCACAACGATATAAATCTGTGTTGTTGACTGTGCATTGTGCCATGCAGTGCTGTTCCACACATCTTGCACATGTGTCTCCTGTGGCTTTGCAGTCTGATACGTAGTGGCCATATTTCTGGCATTTCAGGCATCTCTTCGGCTTGGTTAGCATTTTGCATACATTAGCATGTTAACCTTCGATAAACATGCCTGTGGTTATGGCTGTGTTGGCATCTTCCCAATCGGTGAATCCAAGGATGACATGGGCCACTCTCTGATTGTTTGGTTGGAGGTGTGGTGGTTTGATGTATTTTGAGTAAGCTATTGAGTCTAGCCCCAGTATGTTTGTCCTGTTCCAACTTTGCATGTGCAAAACTTGATCTGGCGTCGAAGGTAACTGGGACGAATTCAGCTATTACATAGTGTAGCTTGTTTCAGATATTGGAGGTGCTGTCAAACTTTTCCATGAACACTTTTTGTACTTCTGGTGCTCGCAGCCAGGCTGCTGCTTCTTTAGTGTTTAACTGGTATAGTAAGTTACCATTACAAAGTTTTTTCGCTCATATGAATGTTGTGTGGCATGGTTTGTCCATGCCAGACATGCCCATGAGGTCTAGGGCAGTGTTTGCCTTGGCAACTAGGTCTTTTTCTGTTAGATTATTGAGTGTATTGTCAGTGACATTCTTATCTTTCTGAATTAGGATTTGCTTATCCATAGTATGTCCCCTTGTTATGACTTCCATGTGGTCTGTATGTGGTTCTTGTTGTGTAACTGCAGCATATGTCACTTGTTGGGGTGTATCTATGGGCGCTGTCGGTTCCATTAATGCCTTGTTTGCTGCATCTGTTGTCTTTTCTGTAAGTTCCTGCATGGCTTGGGTTAGTTGTTCCGTTGTTTCTTGGAGTCCGTCTTTGACTTCATCTATTTTACCTGTCATAGACCTTGTGGCTGTGGTGACGTGTTCAACGGCATCGCGTATGTTCTCTACGCCTGATGTGAAGTTCTCCATGTGTTCTTGTAGTTGGTTTTTGACCATTTTGGCAATTTCATCAGCGATCTTTTGCATGTTCGCATTGGCAAGGAGAAAGGCTACTGCTCTGATTCCATCTGTGAGTTGTTTTTGTCCCCTGCTGGCGGCACTTCCGATCTGTAAGAGCACATAAGCTAGTGTTTGTAGGTCTATTGGTTTACCGGGTATTAGGTATTGCTTTGCTGTTAAGAAGTTGATGGCTTGTTCCTTTGATCGTATGTCCATGTTTTGTCCTTCTGCATCTTCGAGTTCTTTTTGTGTCTTCGTGATTGTACTGGTCTTTTGTCTCATCATTGGAGCCGAGGTTCCAGGGGATTGTGACATGGTTTTTTTTTTTTGGTAGCCTTGATTCGCCCTATCCAATGGTGGTGGGTGTTGATGTCCCTTAGGGGCTATAATGTCCAATGTCCTTGTTATGGCAAGGTTGTTTAGTCTAATGGTTATTCATGTCCCATCCATTTCATGTGGCCTCATGCTTGCACATTCAATTCCCACTGATAACAATATTTTTCCAACATAAATAGCTATCTACTCAGACTGACATGGACGAGTTTGGACTGGTTTCAGTCCTAGTCTGTGTGAATTAAATTAAGCATGGAATATTCTGGTAAATTCCATGGAATCTGCACCATACCATACCATTCCATGTGGATCTGTGTGGAATGGTGAAGCCACAATACACAAAAAATCAGGGTTCTTGGGATCATCCCATTCTGTGTGGATTCTGCAGAATTCCATGGAACCTGTGCCATTCTGTGTGGATCCACATGGAATACCAGGGAGAGAGTAAAGACCTCACATGGTGATACAAGTCAATCATTCCTGAGGTACTGGTATCTTTGATGGGGTGTTCGATGATGATGCATTTCCTTGTCAGGTGCATTCTGTGCCTGGATTCCTTCTCCACCTGACATCTGCTTGTCATTTTCTTCACTCTCCCCCTCAAGTGGCATAGGGTGGGTGATTTCCACATCATGTGATTTCTCCCCCTCAACTTCAAATACCACATTCTGTGAGGTGAGAGTTTGATGGGTGTTTGTGTTGTAGTACCTGTAGCCCTTTGTACCATCAGCTACACCCACAAAAATACATTGCCTTGATTTTGGGTCAAGCTTGGAATTTTTCACATTCTGCTGCAAGACCCAGCAAGTTTTGCCAAATTCCTCCAGATTTGACATGTTTGGCTTCTTTCCCCAAAAGACATTGTCAGGCACCTTTTGATCTTTGATCACATGCATTGGAGATATGTTTAAGATAAGTTGCATAAGTGACTGCTTCCTTCCAAAGTGAGTAAGGTAGATTGTGCTGATGGATCATCGCCCATGTGTGCTCCACTATCATTCAGTTTTGTCATTTGGCAATTCCATTCTGTGATGGTGAGTGGGGTGTTGTGATGTCCAATTGAATAATGTTGTCCAACAAATATTTCCTAAACTCCTTGCTAAGAAATTCCCTTCCTCCATCCATGTGAAGTTTCTTGAGTTTGTGACCAGTCTGAGTCTTGACAAAGCTCTTGTAATGTTTGAATTTCACAAGTGCCTCTGATTTCTGTTTCATAAAATATATCATTGTGCACAGCAACTTGCTGTCTGTGAATGTGACAAAACAACAATCTCCCCCTGGAGCCTGAGTGCATGCCAGTCCCCACAGATCACTGACTGTGAGATCTCTGATCTCTTTGATCTTGGTTTGGCTATTTTTGGGAAAAGGTTGGACATGCTGCTTGGCAATGATGCATACATTGCACTGTGTGGCAGGCTCCACTGTCCTATCTGCCTCCATTCCCTATACCATCCCTTTATCCTTCAGCATCTTTGCTGACCCCATATTCATGTGCCCAAAATTCCTGTGCCATTCATCCCACATTCTCCCATGCTTGGCAGGGCATGCTTGGGCTTGTTTGGCTATACCTTTGAAGTCCATGTCAAACAGCTGGTTTGATATCTGACCTTCCATGAGTACCACATTTTTCAGGGTGATTTTTGAGGTTTTCCCTTCCACAGTAGTCTGTAACTGTATAGTCCCTCATCCTAATCCAGAGGTTTTCCCAAAACCGGAAATTTGATGTCCTGGTGTCAGAGTGTAATCAATAAAAATGATGTGATCCCACACTATGTGTGAAGTGCATGCCAAGTCAGCCAGCCAAGAATCTGGTGAAACAGAAAGTGCTGTGTCCACTCCACAAAAGCGAATTCATCATCATCTGCCACTGCATTGGCTTCTGTCATCTCCTTCTGCTTCCCTCCCAATTTCCCCTTTCCTAATTTAGACTTCTTCTTGCACTGCTGACTGATGTGTCCCTTTTCTGTGCATCTGTAGCAGGTGATGTTGGGGTTTATCTTCCTTTTCCCATGCTTTCCTGTCAATGCCATGTCATCAGAGTTTTTGAGGCTGAGCCATCAATCATGTTCCAGGATGTGTGCAATAATCTTTGATGTGTCCTTTAGATCTGTAGTGTTGATAGATGCAATATAGTTGTTCCAATTTTTGGGGAGTGAAGTTAGCAAAATTATACAGAATTCCTCCCCTTCAATCTTCTGTCCTAGACTGTGCAGCTCCTCCTGATAGCTGTGCAACGTCCTACTATGCTCTTTGATTGGTGTGTCATGCTCACATTGTGATTGGAATAATTTCCACCATGCCTGAACAATTCCCAGAACTCCCTGAGCTTCAAGTAAAGATTTCAGTGTGTCCCATGCTTCCTTAGCCATTGTTGAACTTGCAATGTATACCAACATCTTATTAGCTACTGTCAATTGGATTGTAGATAGTGCCATCCTATCCTTCTTTTTCCATGCCACCTTTCCTGCTGTGTCTGATGGCTGAGTGATCTTTCCTTCAATATACTCCCACAGATCTTGTCCCATCAAGATGTCCATCATTTTGATCTTCCATATGGTGTAATTCCTGGCACCTGTCAAGGGTTCAATCCAATAGATGTTTGTGTGTATTAATGTTTCAGTCATGGTTATGGATGTCAAATGGCAGGGGGCCAGTACACAAGGGATGTGTAAAGTCAAGGACCTCAATAATATGTAAAGCACTCAGGTGTCAGGCAAAGAGTAGACATGAAAAAAACCAATATTATTAAGTAATGTAAAGGCTAACCTAATTAGTACTATGTGACATGTTCAACACTCCCCCTTGACATCAGTAATTTACCCTCACCCTGGTGTTCCATGCGGATCCACTTGGAATGTGGATTAGTCCAAGCTGATTTTTGACAAGTTTCCTAAAAGATTATAGCAAACATGGGGTTTGAACCCACAACCTCATGATACAAGCAGGTTTGAACAGACATTAAATTTTACCACTCTGCCAAACAGGCAGTGATATTATAGATGATTTTTATTATTATTTAACACCTAATTACAAATGATAACTAACAAAAAAAATAAATGACTGGTGTATTAAAAACAAGAAAAGCCCCCCTATTGTAGAGGGGCACAGCCAATAAGTGTGAAATGCTGCCTTGCTGGAAAGCTAGGTGGTGGGTGGTGTGTTCCATCATCATGGTGGTCCTCCCCCCTCTCATCTTTGTGGTCCCCCCCTATCATTGTGGACCCCTTGTCATCTTGTCATTCCACCCATGGCCCACCCCACAAGCAGTTGCTCATGAGGCTGGGAGCAGGTGGTGTGATCCACCATTGGTCCCCCCCTGTTGTCATGGTGCCCTCCTGTTGTTGTGGTGCCCCCCTGTTGTTGTGGTGCCCCCCTGTTGTTGTGCCCCCCTTGTAAGTCTGCCCCCAACACAGACTCACAACATCTACCAACACTGAGACCTGCATACACTTGCTGACACTTGCCTGCAGTTGCCCACCATCAAAATGCTGACATAATACATCACTGATGCCCTCACCTGCAGTTGCCTGCACTCACACATATCTATACAACAACAACAACAACAACAGTCACTCATTTCTCAATAACAATACATGAAAGTGAGGTGCCACAAGCATTTCTGATACATACTTACCTGTGCCTGCCTGCAGTTGCCTGCACTCGCCTGCGGTCACACAATCATGTGACCTCCCTCAATAATTACCACTGACAATGACAATGACTCCACACTTTGCGCACATGCACATCAGTTCCAATATTGCTCCACTGATGTGGCCTCTTGCTGACAGGCCATCTTTTTGGGTATATTATGTACATCTTATTTTTCCTAGCCTTCAATTCCACTTCCATGAAATGAAGGTACAGTAGTTTATCATCCCCCATTTACTGTAGCTTATGGTTCCCACTTCTGTGCAACAAAGATAACTTGATCCTGTCTTTCCAGTCCACCTTAAGTCTAGTGTAGGTTGCTAAACCCAGCATCCTTCCACCCCTGTTGTCATGGTCCCCCCCCTGCTGTTGTGGTACCCCCTCTCATTGTTGTCCCCTTGTTGTCCCCTTGTTCTTGTTGCCCCCTCACTGTCTCGTCATTCCACCCATGGCCCACCCCACAAGCAGTTGCTCATGAGGCTGGGGGTGGGTGGTGTGTCATTTGTTGCCATGGGTGGTCATGGAGGGGCCCTCGCTGTTGTTGTGATTGTCTTATGCACCAGCCTTCCTCCCTATGAGCAGTTGCTCATAGTGGAGGGGTCTGGTGCTATGTGGTGGTGGTCTCCCCCTGTTGAAATGAACAAAACAAAAACTTACCATGGGCCCAAATGACATATCACATCGTTTGGCCTGGGTGACATGGCACTGTTGGGTGTGTTGTTATCTGTCATTTGCCATCATTACCAGTACTTTAGGACATGAAAAAGAAGAAGTATAATTAATTAGTGTCCAAAACAACAGATGAAATACAAAGAAATCTACTATATGCCCAAACAACGATTCATGTCATTTGGGCCAAGCTGGCCCCATTGCCACCCTCCGAGCAGTTGCTCACAGCAGTGGTGGCGGTCATCATGTTGGTAAAAACTGTACAGAATCTATATTTAAAATATTAGTTCAGAGAAATCAAATTGAGAAACAAAAATAAAACAAATGCCTATGGCCCACACATCTGTCTGGGCCCGTTTATGGCAGCTGTTGGACCTGTGGCTGTTGGGTGTTAAGGAGGTGGTGGTGGAAAAGGGAGGGGGCAAGCAGAGGCATCATTGAGAGTGGTGGTGGTACTTACAGATCTGAATGTCCTTGTTATGGCAAGGTCACTTAGTCTAATGGTTACTTGCATCCCATCTGTTTCACATGGCCTCATGCCCACAAGTTCAATTCCCATTGGTGACAACATTTTTCCAACATAAATAGCTATCTACTCAGACTGGTTTCAGTTCTAGTCTGTGTGAATTAAATTTAACATGGAATATTCTGGTAAATTCCACAGAATCTGCACCATTCCACACTATTCCACACAGATCTGTGCAGAATGGTGAAGCCACAATACACCAGAAATCAGGGTTCTTGGGATCACCCCATTCTGTGTGGATTCCATGGAATTCTGCAGAACACCAGGGGGAGAGTAAAGACCTCCAATGTTCTAGAAAATTTCAAAAAAGAACAAGCTAGAAGTTTCTAGAAGTTCATAACAATAGTACAATTACTAGTACACACTGGTAGATACACACCAAGTATGCAAGCTAGTCCAATACAATAGAGAAATGAAGTCCACCAAGAAGTATTGCAGGGTGTCGAGCCATTTGGACTTGAAGTGGATCCCAGGTATTTTTTTGCTAGTGAAGCAGCACACCATTTGATTGAGTAAGTCTGATTCCAACACTGTTCTGTCAGACTGTCATCACAGGATGTCTGGGAACCCACTCTCCTTGATGATGTATCATGTCCTGCCCACTTGAAGATCTGCTTCATGCAGCCAATCCTCAGCATCCTGAATGTCCTATTGCCTGTCATGCATGATCCAGCATAGCGTTTAGTGCAGCTTCATGCTTTGTTCAGTTGCTCTCCACCATCTCGTATAGTTGTAATGCATCTTCATAGGACTTTACTTCCTAAATGAATGTTAGATGCACTTGATGGTCAATAATATGTACTACCATGACAAATCTACTGGTCTGCATCTTGAAGTCCTTGCTGTGAAGGTGATATGCATCCATGACATGCCAAAGTGACATTTGTTGATGTGTTGAAATGCACTTTCCAATATATTCCCACAGTCCTATATACAGCACTGGTCCTTTATATGGCAGCCATAACTGGTGGTGGTAGACAATGATGGACAATGATGATGGGGAGGTGCAGGTGACAAATGCAGCACCCTATGACAAGGAACACAAAAAAGGCCCAAGAGACACATCTTGGGCCATAAGTAAGTTTTTTCTTGTTTTTTACTAACAAAGTTTTTAGGTATTATCCAGGATGACCAGGACAGAGCAGGGAACAATGATGGCGAGCACAGGGGACCAGAGGGACCAGACAGGGCAATGAGAACAACACGAATCAACAGCAACATACCAGGACAACAGGGATGACATGAGACAATGAACATGCAGAGGAGACAACAAGCAAGGAAGACCAGTACCAGGACAAACACCAGGAGGAGGACAGGAACAACATGGCAAGTGCCCATGGCAAGGACAACAAATGGTGAAAATGGCAAGGATGACAACAATGAAGGAAGTGAGACAACCAGGACCAGGAGGGGAACTAGTGTTCGAAGGTCCAGTCCGGTTTTTCAACCTCCAAGTAAGGCAACTGGGACCACAACTGGTCTAAACTGACACCCAAACTTGAAGGACCACAACCGAACCGACTAGAACTGGTTCTAGTCGGTTCGGTTGCCTCCATAAAACCAGTTTTGACTGGTTTTTCCTGGTTTTTTGTGTCTAACTAAATTATATTAGATACTGAATTAAATTAAATATATGTGCACCCTGCGAGCAATTGCTCACAGCTGTGGAGTACTGCTAAAAGAAATGGATAAAAAAGTTAGCAAGAAAGAAAAAAAAGCCCCACCAACTCACATTTGTAGCGAGGGTGGGGCATTGTGCAGGCATGCTGTAGTAGTAGTAGTAGTAGTTGTTGTTGTGCTGTTGCTGTCCCCATCATTGCCGCTGTGCCCTTGTCTGTTGTCATTGTTGTCATTGTTGTTGTCCCTGGCCATTCGTCACCCTGATTTTCATTGTCCTCACTGTTCTTCATCCTCCCCATTCTTCGTCTTCACTGTTCTTCGTCCCCACCATTCATTGTCCCCATCATTCATTGTCCCTGCTATTTGTCATCCCTGCCATTCATCATCCCCACCACGCATCGTCCCTGCTATTTGTCACTCATTGACCCTCACCATTCGTTGTTGCTTGTTGCATTGTCATCCTCCAGTTCGTGGCTTCCATTGCCATCAGCACCTCCATCTCCCCCCATGAGCAGTGGCTTGCAGCAGCAGCATTGGGTAGTTTGTGGTGCTGGGTGTAGTTGGCAAGGTCCAGAAGCAGCCCAATGCTGGCCTGCGAGCAGCAGCTCACAGCAGCAGCAAAGGTGTCATTCGGTGGGTGGGCAATTTCGTTATCAAAATGAAAAGTACCTAGCAAAGAAAGAAAAACTTTAGTTAGTTAGTTAGTAAGTAAAAGAAAAGAATCAACTATAAAACAATGTACCCTAGGGCCCAAACGACCCTTGTTCATCATTTGGGCCATCTACTTTGTGTTTGTTTGGTTGTTGTGGTTGTTTTCATGGAAACGGGGGCATTGGCATTGTTGTCATGGTTGTGGGAAGTTATCTGGGAAATGGTGCCACATTTGTTTTCAGGTGAACAAATGTGACCGCATGGTCTGTGCATGGCCACAGGGTATATAAGCACTCACCAAATGACTGTTTTTCCCTGGGCCTTGTCCCACTACACAGATATGTCATATAAATAATAATATTTAGTACATTTATTAGTTCTTATTTCTTCTGTCTATGTCAATATAATTTACTTAAGTAGGATACTATACATACTGTAAAAAACTGGTTGCAACTGATCACAACCAGTTTTATAATGGTTTTTAAATATTTTTGAAATTAGGCAACCAGCAACCCAACTGTCTGCAAAAGTGAGCAACCACAACAGATGGTCCGGTTGCAATTGGTTGGGTTCGGTTGGGTTGCAGTTGTTTTTTCAGTCCAACCAACCGGACCTTCGAACACTAGGGGGAACGACAATGGTGGGGGCACGATGGGCACCAAGGACAACAGGGGCAGCCATGATGCAGGCAACAGGGAGGACACCAGAGGAGGATGACAGTGGGACAGCAGGACCAAAAGAAAACAGTGGCAGCAGCGAGCTGGATGGGAGACAACAGCACACAAGGAAGGTACACTGTGCAATGGGGAAAACAGGCCCAAGAGACATCTACATCTCTTGGGCCATAGTATGTTTTTTTTTTTCTCCTTTGTATCATTTTCTTATTACTAACATGGTTTTTTGGGTACTACTCAACTACTGAGGACAACAGGGAGGAGACAAGAGGGCCACACCAGCACCCCTGACCACTATAGGGCTGCCCACATGACACCAAGCACAATGACAATGACAATGAGGGGGACAGCCATGACAGGAACAGGGGCAGGGACAGGGATGATGAGAGGCATGGTGAGGAAGCAGATGGCAGCCAGGGAAGACAGGAGCAGGACCAACCCCTGCCAGGATAATGCACCCAGGACAATGCACCCAGGTGGATGCAACCAGGGTGATGCACCATGGATGGCACCAAGGATGGCCACCAAAAGAAGATGCACCCAGGACAATGCACCAACAAAGGCCAGGATGGTGCATGAAGGACAATGCAACCAGGAGCCACACCAAAGAAGACACACCAAAGGACAATGCGTCAAGGATGGTGAGGCTGCATCCCCCACTCACTCCCCCACATTTCGCATGGGGAGGAATGGTTTTTTTTTGTACTTTTAATTAAGCCTCCCCCTCCCCCATATTTGGTGTGGGGAGGGTGTGTTTTTTCTATATGTTTGTTTACCCCCCTCATGCCAAATGTGAGGGGGTTGCTTGTATATAAATAATCCCTCCCTCTCGCATCTTGCAAGAGGGAGGGTTTTTTATGCATATAATTATATTATGCACACTCCCTTGTGTTCAATACAAGGGATGATTGAAAAAAATTATTTTACTGATATTGTAATATTAGCCTCCATTGCTTGAAGCAAGTGACGAGGATTTTGTTAATAATTTTTATTCTTGTAAATATGTCATAAAGTTTTGTAGGCACTTTATTAAAATTTCACAAAGTTCACCACTGCTCAGACTTTATTCACCTTGACATGGGTGACTAGGGCATGCCAGGGGTTACCCTTACATATATATTTTCTCAACCCCTACTTGTACCTACAAAAACTGTACCTGTATAGTAACAGGTGCAGTGTTACCACAGGTTTGGGGGGGGGGGGGGG
>QLOK01001691.1:0-18036 GCA_003313805.1 Tricholoma flavovirens
AAATCTCAGACCGACCAGCATCCGTACGAGTCCCCTTCTCAATCCTCATCACTCATCTCACACTTGGATTTTTCTACAGGCATACTCGGTGCGCTGATTGTTCATCTATGCACAACTTATCATTTATTGCTAATTTTTCGCTAGTGTTCGATGAAAAGCCAACACAACTTGTATGTCCTTTCTACTTCTATGGGAATAGGCTGACATTCGATTTAGAGATATCGTTCTACTGTGGTTGGCGGGACGAAGTCATTGAATTACTTTTCATTTGTATAGGCCAGCGACAGTGTATTGTATATTTGCTTCCAGAAATATGTCGCTTTCCATGATTATATTACTATGATACTCATCAGAGACCTCGCTTCTAGCCTCTATCTGGGCATTGTGATGGTAAGCGTCGACATTGCTGCAGTCGGGTAGTCATTTGAGCAGTTAGCTTGAGTTATGACAGAGTTTGTCATGGATAGACGGAAGTCAAATCTGACGTCCCTTCATCTCCGTTTTGCCATTTGAACGGTCAAATTGTCAATGTACATCTGGAGTGTCTGATTGCCCCCATCAAGCTTATCGACTTCTTTCTGTACAGATTGAACTCTGCCAACCAAGGCTGCAAGGGATAGAGACGAGAGTAAGTATAGAGGAACATAAGAATAAGATTAAACGGACTGCGAAGGTCTTCCTGAGATGCAGCGATATCTCTGTTGGTTTAAAGCTCGAGCTAAGATGTAGTGCCAGCCTAAGAAATCGGAGAGGGTACCTCAATAATTGTTCCTTTCTTAAAGCATCTTTGACAAGGTCACCGGCTGGAGGTGATACTGCACCCCACGATGGAGGCTCGTCAAGGGACAATCCGGAGAAAGACATCCAGGTGGTCCCAGATAAGTACCAGCAGGTCCAAGTCGTGGCAAGTTATTGATCAAACGGTAAGTAGACACTGCCAAATTGAATTCCAAAAACGGTATTGCCATTTTGAGCGCACTGACGCGTCGCGTTAAGTTTGAACCACCAACACCCATCCCGCGATGGCTCAACCTCTACTTGGGTTCAAAGCTGGCAGAGCGTTCAGAAGAGAAGGCACAAATACCATTGACTGTGACCCAATTAAAGGGGCCATTTTGCTTTCGAATGCAGAGGACGGCCTCCTCCATTTTATGTGGAAGAACAGATCGACGAATGAGGTAGAGGAGGTCAGTATGCTAAGTCTCACTTTTATCCCCGAAGATCCATGTCTTAACGTATCATAGGATCTCATTCTTTTCCCGTCCGATGCAATGTTTACCAAAGTTTCCCAATCCTCGTCGGGCAGAGTGTATGTGCTCAAATTCTCTTCGTCCAATCAAAGACACTTTGTGAGTAAAATACAATCCAAACTACCGCATTATCTGATCACACCGATATCCCAGTTTTGGATGCAGGTAATACCTTTGACTATGGCTGTGATACATCCATCTTATGCACGTCACACCCTGTTGTAGGATGCCTCGTCTGCCCGGGACGAAGAATTCGTCATCAACGTGAACGGTCTTCTGGAAGACCCTGAATACACCATGTCATGGAATACTAGTGCCGAAGGGAACTCCCAACCTGAGGCCTCTACATCGGCTCAAGCTTCTTCGTACGTTTACTCCCTTCGTCCTCTGAGATTAAAGGCCTGATGGCTTCAAGGTTTACTCAAGCAGGTTCTGGCACGTCGAACTTCCAGGCAACCCCAGAACAGATTGCCCAACTCTCTGCCCTTCTCAGCCAGGCTACTCAAGGTACACAGGCTGCTGAGCAACCCCCAGGTTTTAACATTCCTGCTTCCCCGTAATCATGCCCCCTTACTTTGTATTATTTTCAGAACTTTCCTTGACGGACATCCTCACCCCAGCGAATCTCACGCCATTGTTCACTCACCACCCTGAGCTACTTCCTTCGCTGTTCCCTCATTTACCCCCGGATCTACCTATCCCCCCATCAGCTGAAGTCCTGAATAGAATAATCAAGTGAGTGCGCTGTACTTATACCCTTTGTAATATATGAAGACTGTCTTCTTTGTAGCTCGCCGCAATTCCGGGCGGCTGTATCCAATTTCGACCAAGCTCTAAGGACGGGTTTGCTCGGAGGATTAGTGCGCACACTAGGGCTTCCCGATGATGCGGGCACGGGAATCTTGCCATTCCTCAGAGCTGTACAAGAACAGGCAGATGGAGAAGGGGATGAAAGTGGAGATGACGATATGGCGACCGATTAAATGGGAGTGATGTAATGAACATCTTGGCAATCTCAATCCTCGTTCGAGTTTGATTTGCCTTGAATTATCCACCCTCCGTCATGTGACTCTCTTTCCATGTCTTGTGTCATATTAAATGATCTGGGTTTGCATAAATTGAAGACACATTCTGATTGGTTAGTAGACAAGGAACAGCGGCTGCTCGCTGTCACAGATATCGACGTCGACAACGATTGCAGATTATCCCAGAGCATTCGCTTTTGTCCCCGGGGTACTGCATACTCTGAGGGTAATACTAGACGTAAATAGCCAAGGTAGTAAATATTATACAAAACATATCATTTCCGAGTCATAAGTCTAAGACTTGAATTGAAGAGATCATTCAATAACCTCTTCGGCATCATCCCTATCTGCTGCACGCTGATTACGCCGGTTCCAGTTCTTGACCTTCTTCGCAAGTGCGGTGTCACGTCTTAAGTCGGTCAATTTGAATGATTTGTTGCAGCCAGATGAGGGGCATTTCTTGAGTGCAGAAGGTGATCCCCTGAAGGTTTGCCGGATCGCCTCTTCAGAGAATGAATGGCCACAGACTTGCCTGGCATTGCAACAAATGGTAAATCACTGAGGAAGACGAGGAAGAATGCAGAGCTTACGAAGTCATAGGATCGACAAGAGGTGTGAGAGTGATGGGGCAAACGTAACTTTGGGTCACTCCACCCATTTCGAGTTCGTCTTCATCGTCGCTATCATCGCCATCCTCTGGAAGGGACGAGTGAGCTTATGCAGCGAAAGATGGATAAATACCATCCGCACCACGAGGGATAAACTCTGAAATAGGTGGAATGGCCGTATCTGGATTTTGCACTTCCTGGATGCCAGTGAATGAGTACAGTATGGAAACGCAACTTCAACATGTCCGTACAAAGATTCCGTGTTTGAACTTAGTATAGGCTTCGCTCTTAGAGTACTTTTGACGAGTGGTCTTCTTTGTATATTCATCCATTCGTGTTTTGACACCCTTGTCGTATCTATCGATGGAATTGACCTATACTAACAGTTAATTATGTGACAGTTAATAACAGATGAGACGTACGATACTATCGCCTTGCCCTAGTTTCTGATAAATGTCGTCAATTGACTCTTCATGGGCTTTCATCTCAACCCCAATATCAATCAATTCTTTAATTGCAGAATCGAGTTCGGCAAGGCCCTAGGGACATGATCTAGCCTTTAAGTATGTTGCACAGAGATTTGAGGCATACTGCATCTGCGTCAGCCCCTTCGGCTGCATCGGCAACGGATGACGCGACATCTACGATGACATTCCAGATCTGTTGAACTTGTTTTTCCATCTGCTGCCACTCTTTTGACAGGCCTAGGAGTTTTGGTAAATCGACTCTGCCAAGGGGTTGATCGTGGAAGTTGTCAACATCGATTCTGTCGTCATCTTCCTCGTTATCAACATCCTTATTTTCATCCTTCTGAACTCTCGTAACTTGTCGAGACGAAGTTGCTTTCTTCTTAACCCCATTCATGCGGCGACGGCTACGGGGCAGTTCATCTTCGTCTGAGTCCTCGTCATCCACCACTTCTGGCCCCTTTTGCTGGGCTGGCTGGTCTTCTTCAATATCTGAAGATGCTTGGCGTCTAGACGCATGCCGACGGGGAAAGGTGGTAGTTGGCATAGTGGTCAACGCGCGACTCAGTGGCAGACGCGTTATTTGGCTCGCAAACGCGCGTCAATGTCATACAAACTCCACCAAACAGCAGTGATTCATTCTTCTCACTTTGTACGGAACGCTACTTATACTTAGTAGACATCACATACACAATAAGTGAAGCTAATGGATTCTCATTTTGTCGTGATGGATTGCAGGAACGGAATTCCAAAGTATACAACCAATCATTCATGTTATGTACATCATTATGTTATGTACTATATTCTTGTATTCGATCCAGAGTGGTCTTCTGAATCAGACCGTTCATGTTCTCCGCCATCCATGGCCTCACCCGCGCCCGTCATGCATGGGCACCCCTGTTGGTTCGCAACGTTGTGAACCCGCCTCTCAATCCTTTTCATATATTTCGGCCCTTTCATCCCTCACCTTCCTCATGGGTAACCATAAATCAAGCGATGCGGCGGAAGAAGCCACAAAAAATCGAAAAATCCAAGTCTCCTTTGCTCAAAAACAGTCCACAGCGCAAAGGGGTCTGCTCTCAGATATTCATTGCGAAACCAAAGAAACCAAACTCTGCGAAACGCAAAGTTGCTCGTGTCAAGCTGTCGACTGGCAAATCCCTCATGGCATACATTCAAGGGGAGGGACACAATCTTCAGGAGCACAGCGTGGTTTTAGTCCGAGGTGGCCGTGCCCAGGATCTTCCCGGTGTCGGGTGTGTACATGGTTTATATCTGTGTCGTTTGTGCGTTGATCATACATGCAGTTACAAGATCGTACGAGGGGCGATGGATTTCGGTGGCGTTGTAGGCCGAATGACAGCACGGAGTAGATACGGGTAAGTTTCGCGATGCATTATCGGAAATCAATCATATTCTTATGAACTACGCGCAGGGTGAAGAAGCCAAAGCAATAACTCATCGCTCAGTCCCGTTGCCTTTCTTTGATTGCTGCCATCCATTTGATGGGAATGCTGCCGAAATAAATTATTCCATATCGTGGATGTTGGGTATCTGATGACTTATGAGCTAAGAATACGATGTCAAAGAACTCCAGGCGAAGTGTGGTCATCGGAAGTTCACTAAATTGCCGGTCTGCCTTAATCTTGCCTCCCTCTCCTTCTGTGTCCTTACAACCCGCTCTATCTCGGCATTCAACGCCCAACACCATGTGTCACGCTCCAACTTACTCCTCGTCCGAAAGACTAGAATCTTCCTCTTTGCAGACAAAGCAGGTACGTCCTTAGGCATATCTGCGGTCGTTCCGGGCAAACTCGCCTTCTCGACCGCTGATGGCTGTTGCCGAAACCACACCATGAACAATCTATCCTCCTCAGGGTCGTCGGTTTCTAGACCGTCTTGATATCGGCGTGCTTCAGCGGCAATAGTTGGATCATATTGGCCTTGAGGAAGGGCAAGGGCGGCGAAATACCCCGAACAGACGTAGGCATCTAACAAATTGGTTTTCTTCCGCATGGCTAGATGCACTGAAGATCCAGGGGTGACGCGAAACATAATCAAATGCCCAGCGACGAGGAATAGCTGAACAAGTCTAATACACATGAGTCTTGGTGTGGTAAGTTGGCCAATATCAGGCTCACTTATATTGTCCGTGTAGGCCTCGCCGCATATACAGTTTGCCGCCCTTTATGATGGGCTTGCACCCGTCCAGTACGCACCAGTTGAACATCGATATTAAGGCCGGCATAGGTGCAGACTCATCTGGCGGAGCCTCTGGTGGGTATTCGCACTCGTCCTGAATGGCGCGCGTGTGAGGAGTCAAACGAGGGCGACGGGCTTGAGCAAGTTCCATCTCCTGTTCGGCGTCTGCACGATGTCTTTGTTTCCAATAGAGGACCAAAGCCCGCAACCGCTCTATCCATTCAACTGCCACTCGACGAGATTGTGCCTGGAGTCTACATTTTAATGTCAGAAATAGTCCTACAACAAAGACTTACTTCGAATCTAACGATCCGACCTGTGTTGAGCAAGAGCTCGAATGATCGGTGCATCCTAAGACGTGGCTTGTCATCACTTCTGTTCAAGCCTTCTTCTCCACCTACATCTTGTCCGTCTTCTTGTGTAGTTTGCTCCGGTTGGGACCATATTGAAAACCAAATGTCATCATCCTGAAGCTTCTTCTCCTTGTGCGTCACTTCAGGCAAAAGTTGAAATGCTCGACGGATCGTGACAATGGATCTGAGGTCAACCACTCCCAGGGCTTCCATGACTTGCATGGCTCCCCGCTGAGCCTCTGACTGACGTAGTGAGTCTGCGTAACTCTCCGCATCACCTATGCATGGCGCAAGACCGGGCGGAACGGGTGGATAAGCACAATGAGGAGCGAGGACAAAAAGATTGCCATCGTGTGTCGCCGCATAGAGGTTTCGACTAGTTAACGAGTTGGGTCGAACCCGTTGGAGATATCCCTCGATGGATGGAGGTTCGTGGAGGCGACTTCCATTCTTTAAATGGATGTGAGCGGGGTAGTGCTCCGCAATGCGAATCTCCAAAACAGCAGGTTTCGTTGACTGGAGTGTGTTATGAGTTGAAAGAAAGTCGCCAAGTTAGATGTGTGACTCTTACTTGATTTAACACCAATCCACAGAGGACAGCCCACCGCCTAGCATCTCTACAGGTGTCGTGTTGCAGCCATATCCAATCTATATTGGTATCTGATCGCCAAGCGAGTTGAAGCGTCCGTCCTTTCGCCATATGCAGTTCAACAACATTCTTCCAGTCAGGGACAGAGCGCAGCGAATCCATGCACAATCGGATAACATTGTCACAACTGAAAACTTTGAATATATGGTCGTTCTCTGCCGTCGGTACGTCTATCTTAACTGTGACATCCAACCGTGGGTTCCGTACTTCGATTGCACTAGGCAGTTGGCCATCCATTTCGCGCCTGGGTCAGAGAGTATGGTATCAACCAATGCTAGCGTCCGCAAACCTGTAGTAAGTAGGCTTACCATAATTGCCACATCCAGTCATATGCTCTTGAACGACTCTTGAGTTTAAACACAAAGATGTTCGTACCTTCTTTCATCCTTCGGAAGAACCACCCTGACTGTTCTTGACGAGTGGTGGTTGGTGCACATGTGATGCAAAACGTAAGGTCGACGAATGAGTACAGTGAAAGGAAGGTCTTGGAAGATTTGAGGGGTATAATGAACGCAAGATATTTATGACCTGTCATCCATTCCTTTCCTGGTGTGCTCTTCGGACGACCATGTTAGCACGGAGTAACCGTTATCTCAGGCAATCTTACATGATCCTCATAGATTTCAATTCGATCTTTGCGCCAAGCGACCATATACTCAGCCCACTCTGCATACTGGAGATCTCTCGTTGTACGATTCTGTGCTTCGTCGAATGGCGGTTTGATGGACTCGGATTTACTGTAGCAGTACCGCATCAACATTCTGTCTTTCTGCAGGGTCAATACGGAGGAACGTTAAGGGAATTTCCATTCCAGTACCTCTCATAACAACATCGCCCCAATCCAAAGAGGTTGTCTTCGGAGGTTCAGTTGTTGCACCAGCACTGGTCCCTTCTACGGCATCTCCTGTTCTCTCCAGTACTTCCGATGGTGGGACTGGACTGGAAGGAACCTGCTCCAGGACATCCACATAATGCACAAGCCTCCCTTTCCCCTTTCCGTTTCCCTGCGCTTGCCCATCAGCTGACACGGGCAAGGATGACGCTCGCATGATTGAGCATGGTACGACCTCCGTTTGAACTCTTGGTTCATCATGTCCGTCAAGCCGCACGCGACCAAGTGAGGGTTCTAACAGTGCTGTAGTTGATGTATTGCGGCCTGAGCTCTCCACTGAAACAGCGCCGTTGATATGTGGGGTCCAATTGTCGATGTCTAGACATGAAGGAGGGAAAACATCTGAAGAGGCAGATACATACGTCTCTCGAGCGCCAGACGACGGGCCGGGACCCGTTGCGTCATTGCCGGGTAGGGAAGGCAAAACTTCAAGTTGAGAACGGGTTATGTCGGAGGTCTTCTGAGTAGTTGTTGAAGGAAGAGGCTCCCTCTCAATATACGACTGAGATTTAGATGTCGAAACTTTCCCAGCGGAAAGGGTGGATATACTGTTCTCTTGAAGAACATCCACACCCAGAAAATGCCCAACTTCAAAGCTTCCTCCAACCCAGTAACTCTTCGGATCAACACGAAACTCCTTCTTCCTTCGACGACCCCAAACGACTCCCCACTCGCTGTTTCTCCATTGCTGAAGCATTTCATGTGTGGTGCTTTGTTCCTGGTCCTCTCCCCAATCTTCTGGGTGTCCACCTTTACGAATAAAGAACCTAAACGCGTTCTCCTTTATTATTTCCATGTCATCCTCCTCTTGGGCGGTGCTTATGCGAAATAACCCTTGCTTCTTGCGTTTCAGAGCTTTGGCCTCTGTTTGAGACACAACTTTCTCGGGCATAGGCCCGATGAAAACCCGTCGGTATATGTGTTCATCGTTCAATGCTATGCCATCTGAGTTGGGATGTGTCGTCACAGATATGGAGGGAAGGACCATTACTGGCGGAGACCCCAAGAGGGTAGGCTAGTAGAATAGGGACATCCCGGTTTATACGCAAGAACTTGTGGAAAGAGTTTACTATTTACGTCCCCCAATCGACGTCATTACTACTAGCACCTACTAGTTCAAACTAGTAGCCCTACACCCCTCCCCAACTGGCACCTCCCTCATATCTCAACACTTTCAGCACCAATAACTTAGCTACGACATATGATACCTCTACCAATGTATCCTGCAAAGTTTAACAGAGTGAAAAGTGTTATTGACGAAGTCCCATTTTGAGGGAGAATCACACATTGTCAGGCAGCTGAATCGCTTTGATAGGGCCTGTCGGTTGCTTGACTCGGATAGGGCTTGGTTAGTAGGCGTGAGAACTTGAACATGAGTGGGGATTATACTAAGTAGCATACTACGTAGGTCTGCCACAGTACTACATAGGAATGTAACTTTCCCAGGATACCTTCATTGCTTCCTAGGGGGTGAGTCCCCTTCCGGCATTTTCTTCTGCAGTATATTGTGCGACTCCCTTACATACCTTTCAGCTTCAGATCTTTCGAAGCTGGCGAATTATGAGTAACCCCCAAGAGAAAAGCCGAGAATACATACGCGATCTTTTTCCCTTTGACGTGCATGTCCGGCTCCCGAAGGGCGAAAGGATTGACGTCGGTGGAAGGGTTGAGATTAGCAAGACTGTGATTGACGAACCTGTGCGTGGATTCGTCGGATCGCACTGCATACAGAACGTCGAGCAGCTTTGCATCGGGCCGAAGACGCCAGTAGTCTATGGCTATTTGGGGTGCCGGTTCACTTGACCTATGGGAAGTGTTCGCCTCAGATTCCTTGCATTGAACGCAACGGCTTACCACTCAGGGATGCGCCCCGCCTCCAGGTCCTCGATACATCGCGTGCTGTAGCAATGTGAACAAAGCAGTCAATTGAGTATTTACTGGGAACTCTTACTAGGTTACGACAGCTTCTTCCTCAAGGTGACCAACAAAGCGGTGACATGTTCGAGGTGATATAAGATAGGAAAGGACTAAGAGGAAATTAATGATAATGATTGGGTTGCGGATACTTTCCGTGCTCACAGAAAATATTGTAAAACACTCCTTGGGCACCAAGGACCAAAGCACGGAAGAATATAGAAGGTTGTCGTAGGGTCATGAATGTCCTGGGATTAAGATGTTGATCAGTCATGCGTTGACCACTGGAGGAAATCAGGTTCTCACATCAGATGCATCCTTTCATTCTCGGCTTCCTCCAAACATGTATGAATCCTGTCGGGAGTTAAGACGCGTGATGATGCAAAGAACTATGTCAACGTATACCATCCACTATCTCGGCGCTTTTCAAGATATCAGAAAATCGAAATGGTCTAAAAATGAACAGTTCTCACCATGAGCCGGAGACTTGAAAGGTGACGAACCGTAGCTGCGACCATTCCCGGAACTCCGGCAATGGTTTCGAGAAAGAGGATGCGCTGTCACAGATGAACTTGATGTCCCTAGCAAAACATTTGCGTAACTCACACTGAGCCATGCATGGTGATCCAGCGAATGACCAGCTTTCCTAAGCTCCTCCACGGTCATTTTCTCATCAGAAGGGATCGTGACATGCGTGTATCCAGAGACCAGATCGAATCCAAAACGAGCGAGCCTAGCCAACCCATACGCTACTTTATCAGATAAGGATTTGGCATCCCGATGTAACACCTTTCAACATGGAAGGTTGTTATAACTTGAAGGACGACGGTTTGAATGAACCAGGCATGTTTACCTCGACAGCTTTAAGTTCCTCTTGAGTGTAGACCGGATGGAATAGCACCCAATCACCGCGAACTGTTGATGGAACCGTACTCACTGCATCTGGCTTGGTGAGTTGGGATCCAGTGACACTGGCGTTGTTGGGCGCCGAATTTGTATGCTCATCTGTGTGAGGATATGATAAGATAATATCAGTATGATTGAAGTTATCATTTACGTTTATCAGGGAAACCCTGAGCATGTGAATTATCCAACTTCAAGTCATTCCGGATGCAACTGGACATGAATGACCGGCGGCATAAGGGAGATGCAAGGCACGTTTTCGAACGGAGAATGGCAGCGCGTTGCAAAGGCGTAGCAGTTATAAGAGCAGCTTTGAACATGATGCATGAAACAATGAATGTTTGACAACTACTACAGCCTCAAGCATATATATACCTCAACAACTCGACTTCCGTTTGTTCCCGATAAAAGTCATACTATTCCGAGGTTGACCGGGGTGATGAATATGCCTATTTTTTTTGGTCTGGGACTTAGCTGATTGCAAGGTTAGCAAATAGACCGTGACTCGGCCTCCCATCACGGTGGACTAGTGGTGGACTAGCATGTACTCGGATGTGTAGGAATTTCGACTCCGCGAAATAGGGATCGCGTGACCTAAAGGTTACGTAAGGGTTGTAGTGCATGTGACAAACCATGGATGATGCCAAGACCTGTATTTGGGGGTACGACTGGCGTGGGTATAATGTTTTAGCTCCACACAGGGGTTCAAAGTTGGCGAAGCCACGATAAGCCTCCGGCTGACAAGAAGAAATGCTGCAGAAAAACATGATCTTGTTGATAAGCCCATCGCCGCGCTCTGGATTATGGAAAGATCAAAACACATTGTACATGGCCATTCTGCAGGTCACGATGGAGAGTCAACGGCAATGAAATTTGCAATGACATAAAAACATTCGGCAACGCGGACACTTGGAGCCATTTATCAGCAGCAACCGGTGCTGTCAGCGTAATAGATGGAAGGAAGGTAAAAGAACATGGAAGAACATAGTAGAACATAAAATTCTGACTATCATTGAAAGTCGATCGATGATCGCGATGCGCACATGGTGGACCGTAGATCAGCGAGATGAGGGTTCTTTGACCTATCATCTGCCCGGAAACCAGGTCGGAGGCCAACCAGTAGGAATAATTTTCATCTATCTTACGGCGCAGATTCTGGCAACGCTGCACATGCTCGAGGGTCGAAAGTTAACCGCTGATGCATCAATCAACAACCACATTTCCGCTGCTAGATCGCAGGAGATCCGAGTAACCAAATTTGTAAAGCATGGTAAGCTTTCGAGGCTTGAAGGATTTTTCGGGCATGGTGTAAGAAAGCCACGTTCGTTGATGTAGTTGTTGTAGACCGCTAACGCGTAATAGCTGCGTCGCCAAAGTCGCGAGGCCTGCCTGTCCACATGATTTCCCGTGGAGTAACGGGCATAGCATAAACATACGATTGGGGTCCAAAGAGTATTGCGCAGCGTTGTGTGGATTTGAGTTCAAGATCGACCATTATCCATCTGGAGAACGCGAACAAATGGGGTGCCTTCCAACTCTGATACTTAACCGCGAAGGTGGATCGCCTGACTCGTATAACTGTCGAGAGTCAATAAATTCTGCGTTCCATTGCACCTAAACACCTACAAAACACGTTGAGTCATAAGAAAAAAACATGAGGTAAGGAGACATACCCCCCAGTCATGGAAATGTCCGTAGGCGATTCCTAGAGCAAGAGAATTGGGTATATTTGCCGATTCATACCCGTCTTACTACGGACCACGAACATCTCTCCCTTTGTGTTCCTTCCGAGATCGAGAAACGCCAGGCGGGAGGACAGGTAAACATTGGGCGGCTGTTTTCCCCCCCGAACTCCTTCGTACAAAGTTTAAGGTTCAAGTCTGAGGTTTATGCGGCGCTTCAGCTGACTATTCAACATCTAGAGGATAAAGCCTCCCCAACAGTGACGCTATACGCAGGCTTGTTGTCGGCCGCTTGACTTTACGCCGGCCTCAATTGGCGTTGTCTCGGAAGGGGGATTCATTATTCATGAAGGAATCAAGGAATGATACCGAAATTTGTGTACACACCTAGGGTAGAATGCAGTGTGGGGTGCGGGGCTCGAACCGAACTAGTTCAAGCCCGATGACAGTTATCAATCCATGAAAACAGGATCAGAGTTCTAGAAAAACGGAGTCAACAAGCGGTTATGAGAACGGGGACTAGGTCTCTGTCAAATAAGACAAGATCCGGAATGTGTAAATGGGTCAAGGTAAAGATCGCCATGAGCACTTAGACAATGTCCGCTGACTGGGCCATGAAGCAGTTACGAGTGTTGCGTTGATAGCGAACAGACGTTCTGAGCCGTCAAGCGTCTCTTTCCAATTGGTGTCTCGTCTTCAGTTAGGCATTGTTTTCTCGATAGAACCTGAACTCGTGTATATTTGAACCTCCACCGTGACATCAAGATGTCGGCCCGCAAGACAGAGCCAGGTTTGCAACATGAGCATTTCATTTCCGAAGTCAAGTTTGCGGTCTGAGGCGAACCGCGACGATATCTATCGGGTATAAGTATTCAGACATCGATGCCAAGAAGTTCTGAGCCATGCGGAATACGCACCAAGCAGGACATATTCCAGGTTGTGGAAGTTGTTCGTGTCTACACGAAAATTGGTCATGACTCGTGAACCAGGAGCCTGTCCAAAATTAACCCAGAGTATTAACTTCGATCGGAACCGTGAGGCCGGACAGCATTGCCTTAACCAGAGGCTTGATGTTCACTTGACAAGGGAAAGATCGCTAGAATGGTGCCTCGTGTGGCATGATCAGGGCCGAAGTCAAGCTATCAACCCACTTTGAGAGACAGAATATACATTTTTGAGATAAGAAAATGCACAGTTGTCGAGGCAACTGGCGTCCATTTGAACTTTGAACGTGTTGGGTCGGGTCAAGAAATAATAATGAAGAGTAGTAACTTATAAACTCGCCAAAACCCAAAACAGGAAAGAATTGATCGCGTCGAAGTTACTTGGAAATCTTGGATCGACCTTATAAGCCTCCTAGATTTGTTTCTCTTCTGTTTTCTTCGTCCATCTCCCGCTGCACAACTCACCATATTGCAGCTTCTCACTGGATGTTCCAAAGCACTCGCTCATGGAGGCACCTACCCAGAGCTTCGCAGTTTACAGCACACCGGAGACTCAACTTACCCAGCGACTTGTGGCTACAAATCAATTACACGCGCCTATAACAGAATCCTCGTGGCATGCTACCCATCTCGTCGCACAACCCACGCCTGCGCCGTCTGCGCAGCCTTCTGCCTTGTTTTCTGTTGTAAATCGACCTCCAGATCTCGATTACCCTTCTCCGGTGTCGTCCACAACGTCACCCTCACTATCTCAACACCACCACCAGTCTGAAAATTACGCCAATCATCATCATTCTCCATCTTTTCCTCTCAACTCAATGAATGAACCAATCTTCACACAGTTTCATCAGGTGGAATCCAGCATCGGCCCGAGTCGTGTTCTAACACGACGGCAACGTGCTGCACTCGCGCAGGGTACGCATGCACGTCGAGCCTCTATGCCTTCATCTTTCAAGAGACCAGAACCACACTCTACCTCCGTACGTCTGCCATTTATCGTTATTTTCAGCCTCGCTTAACTCTCTTACCAGCGTCATAATTCTACCATGTACTTGTCTCCGCCGATTGAGACGACATCACGTCCTCAAACGCCAAACACTGAGGATCCGAATCAATATCGATCCCAGCGAGACCGTCTTTCCTTGAGCATTGCGAGCGCAGTTCCTATGTCATTGCAGTCGCCCACCTATCACCCGATGACCCCTACATCTCTATCGTCACCCTTTCCCTCATACCAACCCTATGACCAGCCAAAGTCAACATCTGGTTCCAATGTGAACAACCAACGCTCCGTCTCACCTGCTCTAAGCAACGTGTCCGCGCTGACATCAGTGTCATCTGCATCGGGGCCAATTCCCCAAGTTTCACAAGTCTATCCGGCATTCGTTGGCCACAAGTTGCCCGGGAATTCAAGTCCCGGAAAAGGCAAGCAGAGGAAGCAACGCCTCTGTAATGTCGACCGCAAAGCTATTTGCTTATTCCACCAAGAGTTGCCCTCCGCCCGGCAAGAAGATATCGCTGCTAAGTTCGGTGTTGAACGAAGCACGATAAGCAAAATCTTGAAGAACAAAAATAAATGGCTAAACATGCCCACAACCGAGACGGAGCGAGTCTCCAAACACCGGTCAGTGGTACCTGATTAATACTAGTCTACCTCACCGCTAAATGTTCTTCCATCCAGACCGTCAAAATTTCCTGAAATCGAGGAAGAGCTTCTCAAATGGCTCGAAGAATGCAGCAAACAGAAGACTCTCCTTACCGACAATTCGATACGGCAAAAGGCGAAGGAGACCGCCAGACTGCTTCACATTCCGGAAGAAAAATTCAAGGCGAGCTCGGGCTGGGTCGAAAACTTTAAATCGCGCCATAGCATCCGTGGTGGAATCTGGGCAGGGGCGAAGAAGAACCCTTATCCTGACCATATCATGAACGACGCCGCCCCAGAGTCCGTCCTGTCACCTTTTAATCCTGCCTTTGACCGGCGTACAGAGGACGTGTCCGCCTCCCCTGCTCGGGACGTCGACTTGGAATCCGAAGTCTCACCAGAGCCAGAAGACCGACCTGGTCAGTCTGGCGATCATGAAATGACACAGCGCCAATCATTGCAGTCTTCGTGGTCTGACCACTGCGCTGCGTCCTCGTCGTTGGAGCAATCAGCTTCACCCCATGGCCACGCTGAACTTGAATCCAACCCTTCTACTCATCTCGCACCGCTATCCACCCACCAGCACAGCACTGAGCGTGACCCGCAGACTCAGCTCCCACTTTACGTCGACTCCCCTACCGTGTATTACCAATCGGCTCCTGGGATCCCTGATCCCAGGCCCCCCACATTGGCGGACGCCGAGGAGGCGATCAACACTGTAATCACTTACCTCGACACTACTGGCGTGGGTCTCATCGAGCACGGCGAGCGACTAGTACTGAACACCATTAAGTGCGCCCTTTTTCAGGCTGGGAGTGGAATCCCTTTTGATCGCAGTAGGCACTGATTACCGTTGTTGCCTGCTATGTCTCGTTGCCGCATGCGGGGTTCGACAGCCTCTACCTCTGCATTGACAATTTTCAGATTTTCTCGGCGCTCCGTCTACTGAGCATCGTCTTTTACTTTCTTCGCAACGTCCGCATGCAATCCTCACACATACACATATCCTGCATCCATCTACATACACACTGTACCTCGTTGTCATTCGCACTTCACGTATCCCCGCATGTTCTCTTTCCTCACGCATCGCTCTGCATTGACATTGACGTTATTCGTCCTCCATCCTCCATCAGCTCGATCCACTTGTCTGTAGTTTACCTGTCTGTCGATCGCTGTGCATTTGATGTTCTTGTTGTCTTGTTGGCGTCCTTCTCAGAGACATCATAATGAGGTCAATATAATGTATCCTCCACTAGTCAACCCAGACTCCAAACCAGCCGCGGGGACAAAAATATTGATTTGCTTATGTAAATGGTGACTCGACGGTCAGGGCCCTGTGAGCTTGCGACTCCGAGCCGGGCCGAAGACGTTGTGTCCGGGCTTTGTAAGCGCGACCCGTGTCCTCCGTCAGTTTCTGACATCTATCCAAATTGTATCCTGACATCAATTAATTAGTGGTCTGAGTGTATTCACTCTTAAGAAGCATCAGACAGCAAACCTAGTTTCCAGTTCCTTTTTCTCCCCGTTTCTACTCTAGGCAGTCAACCTCAGCAAAAAAGATTGGTCATGTAAATGTTGTTTTGGTCATACTAAGGCCCTGTTCGGTAACTGTCAATAATTTTGACTTGCCGATCAATAAAATATGCTGATTTCAAAAATATTGTGGGAACAATAAAATAAAGTACGACTGCAATTGCAACGGAACGCGGTGGCACCATGGTGCGGACTCACCCCTCTCCTCCGTCTCACCATGCACCGGCAGATGAGGCTGTGTGACGTCGGAAGGCTCTCGTAGCCACCGTGATCACTCTCGCAACTGTGGGGGTTGTTCTGCAGACATTGGAGGCTCGGTACAATCCTGAACCTTATCATACATCTGTGCTATCAGGTGAGGCATGGGTAAACGAGATGATAGACGGCCACTCAGATAGGCTAATGGACAATACCGGTCTCCAAAAGCATGGTTTCTGCAAGTTGAAGAAGGAATTGGTTCGAAAAGGAGGGCTCAAACCTCGGAGACATGTTGGTATCCCTGAGCAGATTGGCACATTCCTATACCAGCTTGTCACTAATTTGTCTGTGTGGAAGATGGCTGAGCGGTTTCAACGAAGCAATGAGACTATTTCAAAGTGAGCGTGCCTTTCGTATTACCTTGCGATAGCCAACCATACAACTGCCGCAGATCATTTCGAGTGGTTCTGGATGCAGTAGTCTCTGATCAGTTCCGCTCTGCCTACATGAAGCTTCCAAACCCACAGGAGATTCCATATCTCATCCACTCAAACCCCAAATTCTTTCCATTCTTCAAGGATGCTCTTGGTGCCATTGATGGGTCTCATCTATCCGTAAACCCTCCCTTGGCAACAAAGGCTCGGTATCGAGATCGAGATGGCAACTTGACTCAAAACCTGTTGGCTGCATGTGACTTTGACATGTTTTTTGTATATGTCATGAGTGGTTGGGAGGGGAGTGCGGCAGACAGTTTTCTTTTCCAGAAAGCCAAGGTTTCCGGCTTCGATGTTCCACCCAACAAGTACTACCTGGCTGATGCAGGGTTTCCCAATTGCTGGCAACTTCTTGTCCCCTACCGCAATGTCTGTTATCACCTATGTGAGTGGGAAAATGGCAATAAACGGTTAGTGTTGTTTCGACGTTTTACGGTGCCCCGATCATTGACTTTGCTTTTGTTCAGCCTGCAAAACAAGGAGGAGCTCTACAATTTGCGATACTCACAACTTCGAAACGTTATTGAACGCATTTTTGGAGTCATCAAACGCAAATTCAAGATGGCTGCTGAGTCAAACGAGTATCTGATCCACATACAAACTGTTGTTCCCATTGCAATCACGACACTTCTGAACTTCATCCATTGTCAACAAGAATCTGACTTTCTGTTGGAGGTTTCATCATGTCTGCTCCCCCCGCAAGTCCCCCATGGAGACCAGGTGCCAACCTTTGGTGTATCTGAGGAGGAAGCAGAGGAAGCAGATTGGAAATGTGAGGAGATTGCAACAGCGATGTGGGCAAGCTATCAGGAGGAGTTAGCAGCACGCAGTTCTCCATGAACGAATGATATGTATTCAAATGACTATGACTATGAATGACTATGACTATGGTAGGATGGAAAGAGTGTGAACTAGTAGGGAGAATAGGTATGACGACATGAGATGAAGAATGAAAAACTGATTGTAAGGACCGTGATGATGACTGACTATAACCCCTGCACACGTGTGAGTTCATCACTGAGCCAGTATGACATGCCTCACGCATCCCAGTCTGAGAAACATCAAAACTCAAATATTCATGCGCAAGCTCGGCACTTCCACAAAAAATCTTCTGAGCAAGAGCAATTGAGTGCGGTGAGAGCCCCTCCTCCTTGCAAATTGTGTTGAATGCCTTGTCCTTTTGGGGTGTAGCTGGAGTGGAGCCAGAATGCGGGCGAGGACTATCAAAAAAAGAATTTGCAATGATATGGTTGACCGAATTTGCAAGCGACTCAAGT
>QLOK01001695.1:5222-24199 GCA_003313805.1 Tricholoma flavovirens
GGGGGGGGGGGGGGGGGGTTGGTATCATCACCGGTCCCGTGGGGTCAAGAGAAGTTTATCTCGGAACTCATTGGGAGCGATGAGTTTGTATTTCCGAGAGGATGTGTTTATCATACTCGTCGACGAAGTTCCCTTACTCCCTCCGCAACATCATAAAACACACAGAGACACGAGACTGATACTCCTGCTCTCTAGACGTGCAGAAGCCTTTACGATTTCTCGACGACGCGGCCTGTCTATCGTGGGCTTGCTACCGAGCTGTTACGGCGATGTCGTGCTATGCCTCTCAAGGGCTTTCAGCGACTAACGGATCTCAATACACAGCAACTCATACGTTCTGTCAACAAGGCTGCCCGGTATGAATCTGCATGGCCTCATCGTGGTCCACGGCCGGTCCGTACCGGATCATACTACCGAACCAACTACCATTCGAACTACATGGACGTCATCAACGATCCCGGCCTAGGACCGCGTCAGACCCGGCAGTGGTACAAGGTCGTCCGATCACCACCTGATGAAGAAGTCGATTGGCTTTCTCCGATCACATCGAACTACACGCTCTGTGCGACGAAGAGCGGGAAGGTCGTCTGCTGGGATGTGCAGTCCGACAAATGCCTGGCAGAATGGAGCCCGGGGGGCTCGCGTTGGGAGCTCTGGAAATGCAGAGTGGAGTTCGAGGAGAAAACCGTGTTTTTCACCATGGCGAAAATCCTCTCAGGAACGTGAGTGCTTCTCGAATGTGTCACCTCGTTTTATTCCCCCTCAAATCCAACTAATTATAGATACGACGATTCCAGGGTAATGGAATTTATCCTTATGAGGCTAAGGTTCTCGGACGGCCCGTCTGGGGAAAGTGCGCGCACCCCACCCAAGTTCTCCCATGTAACGAGTTTCAAAACTACAGGAGTCGTTATGAATGTCTTCCTACTCGACCCGGTCGGTCGATTATTGTCGGGTTTTGTCTGGCTCTCAACATCCAATACGATCGCCCTATATGCCCTGCTCGATTGGGACAAACCTGAATACGTCTATATCGATACAGGTATTGAATGTGTAAGTCGTCCAGGCAACTTGTAAATGGTATGGCACACCATGTAATATTGTGTTTCTCAGGCTCCATCGTCCAACTGGTCATGTATCTTGTTTGAGCAAAACATTGTCATACATTGCGAGGACAGTGATAGAGCTTATCAATACTTCTACCCTCTACATCTACTCCAGACGTATGCGCAGTCGTTAAAATCCAAAGACGACACACCGGTCCTAAACCAGCGCGTGGCAGCAGCGAAGGTACTCAAGCGGAAATTCAACTTCCCTCCACTGCTTCCCATGCCAGCTGCCGGGTCACCGTCATCCATCATAAGCATCAGTGCAACCAACAGTAACGTTAACAGGAACAGCGACAGCCAAGCCTCCACCTCTTCCACTTCGCTCCTGCCACCCATACTTCCACCCCATCCGAACCCATTCCCATTCCCGCCTTGGGTCCCCGACAGCGCACACTTCGTCCGCCAATGGTGGCCGAGCCTACCGGGAATTCCTCGTGTGAGCTGTACAGTGGTGTTGCTGTCTGCACACGATCAGGAGACACACCGCACGCGGTTCGTCCTCGCGCAGCACTATTTCAAGGTCCCACTCGTACATGAGGATTGGCCGACGGGCACCAATGGTGTGCCGACTTTGGGTGCTGCGGTAGCTCCCATGGATGTAGTTAATGGAGAGGGTGGTCATGGGGGCTGGGGTCACGGTTCGGATGAAAGGTCCGAAGATGGTGTCAGTGGTTCTCGCAGCCGACGGGGGACTGGGCCAATCGGGCGCGAGCAGGAACGCGGGACGACGATAACGGAGGTGGAGCAGAAGGAGGACGACGGGAATGATTCGCTGATGAACCTCTGGTACGTCAGTACGCCGTTTGAGGTGGTATGTCTCGTGGATGGATCTGAAGATGAGGACGAGGGCACAGGGACCGACCGCCCGCGCCCGCTCATCGCGGTGGACTTTGGGCACGCGGTGTGGATCGAGTTTATAGATAACGAGGATGACCTGTTTCGGGCGCGAGGTGTCGACCCCGATGCGAAATGGCTGCGGTTTGTCACGTTCCCCCCGTATCAAGGCGATGTAAACGAGGATGGGATACCACTCGAGTGGCCCGGTGGAGAAGTGCGGACGCTGGATATCCCGGATGAGCTAGACCTAGATAGCGTGGAGACGATTAATATCGATCAGTCGCAAGGTGCGGTTATCTTGTCTGTGAGAGAGGGGAAAATTTTTATTCTTTGTTACGAGTGATCATTGCTGTTTGTATGTGCACTACGTTGTAGAAGTACGTATAGGAATAAGCTTAAGGGACTCGTTTGTATTTATCAATATGTAGCATTCTAGGTACACTGCATGTCACACGAGCTTTGCATTTACATAGCCGACTAATACACATCCTTGTCCGATGCAAGGAAGAAAGGAAGGAATTCAGTCCCGCAAGAAATACCCATCGAGCCGAAGGCTACGAGTCTCGAGACCGTTGAGCCAGATTTGGGGGGGAAGAAGTTTCAGTTCCACTTCGATACTGGAAGGGGCGTAAATTGCGACTGCACATCGAATGTAGTATCCGATTCTATTGACAAACCATGTACTGGCGCGTACTGCCAGTCACTTTTATTAGCATGTGTTGGCTCAATTTGCAA
The DNA here is from genome assembly GCA_003313805.1 of Tricholoma flavovirens. Classification (NCBI taxonomy): domain Eukaryota; kingdom Fungi; phylum Basidiomycota; class Agaricomycetes; order Agaricales; family Tricholomataceae; genus Tricholoma; species Tricholoma flavovirens. Next base: position 7,904 of record QLOK01001695.1, read on the forward strand.
ATTGGCGTGCGCATGTAAAAATGTGGAAAACTTGCAATATGATACGTGGATGAATTAAAGTAAAGCGAAGTCTGAGTGGTGGAAATGTTCTATCCGAAAAAAAAACCTGATATTAGATCTTGTGTGTGTCATACTGCACAATGTATAAAGATATGGGAATGCAGGACTTCACTTAGCGTCAATATTATGACGGACGCCCATCGTCCTTCGCTCCCATCTCTACTCCCTCTAACCCACCCTTCTCCTTCTCCTTCGCAGCCTCATCATCCTTCTTCTTAGCCCCAAACGCCTCCCACAAGCTCCCCGGCACCTGGTGCGACATTTGCTCCTGTTCCATCGAAAGCAGTCTCTCCAGCTCTTCCTTATGTTGCTCAATATACCGCTGCTCTTCCCGGTACTGCAGTTGCGCTTCGAACCGTTTCTGCTCGAGGTAAGTAGGGGGAATGCCGGATGTTGATGGTGCTTTTGGGTTTGGGTTCTGTTAAAGTTGTGAAGCCATGAAGTTCCGGCCCGAAATGGAGTTTGGGAGGGGGAGACTTACGTAGAGTCCAAGGGCGGATGAAAATGAAGAGCCTGAGACGCCCTTTTTGCGTTTCCACTCCTCGACGTGTCTTGCCTTCGACTCTGCTTCCTTTTTCGCATATTCGATGGGGATGTCCTTCCCCTGGTACGCCTGCAGTATGGGACGTACGTCCTCGGGCTTGTATATTGCGATGGCTGCAAAGTAAAATTATAGTTGGGATAATGGTATGAAGGTGTGGGGAAGGAAAAGAGCGTACATTCGAGGAAGGGGATCATGGCGACGAGCCCATTGTCCTTGGTGTCGCCTTTCCATTTGGGGATGATGATGGCGTTCTCTGGATGCGTCGACGTGTGATCTGGGTTGGTGTCGAGTAAAACGACTTTTGAGAGGTCGCGGTTGAGGTAGGAGAGGTCCTGTGCATTCAGAATCAGAATGGTAAGGAAGAAAGGATAGTGAATATTAAAGAGAATGGAAGACTGACTTTGACGATTTTCCCGTTTATGGAACGGGTAGCTTCTCGGAAGAGGCGGTGGTTGATGAAGAAGTTGTATCTGTCTAGTTTGTCCAAGACAGGACCTGCGGTCTACACAGGAGGTATATGTAAGTTATGAGACTTGGTAGGGGACGAGGACGAACGTAATAGTTTTGGGTGGTAAAGACAACGACTTCATAGAATTGAGAGATATAGGCGAGGAAGTAGTCTACCCCAGGACGTTTTGCCGTCCGCCAACCGTGTTGACGCTGTGCAACGAGGGAATGAGCATTGGTTGTATTGAATGGGAAGGAGGGAGATGGAACGCACATCCCAGGTAGATGTGACGAGTAGATCGTCGATGGAAATAAGGAGGGTGTACGGCTTTTGGTGGGGTGGTGGGTATGGCGGGGGTAAGAGCTCCGGCCACGCAGGTTTGTTGAAATACTACAGGTAAATTTAGATTTCAGATTTGCCGTACAAAATACTGAACAAAAAAAAAACTCGCATCGAATATATCCGCAAACCGGTGTTTCGTCCTAGCCCACCGTGATGATGGTGCCTCTTCGATGGTCTACCGTAACAGGGGAGAGAAAGAAAAGGAACGAAAAAAAGTTAGTTCCGGATTTCGGCGCGAGTACAACGATATTAAATGGTACCATTTTCTTCGCCTTTAACTCGTCAATGTCCCACTCGCGGCCCATATATATGGTGTTTAGACCAAGCGCGAAGCCCAGCACCACCAGCGCTGCGCGGCTCATCGTACGGCGTTGTCGTTCTGCGGAGGAGAGCGACCCTTTCGATGACCTTGCCCCTGTGCGCTGCCGCTCTTCCGTGCTAGGTTCCTGTGGAGAGAAATCGAGACTTGGTACACTGGAAGGGGCATTGGTGGGTGTTGGGGATTGTGGTGGTGGTGGTGGTGGTGGTGGTGGTGGTGGTAGTTGGGGTTGGGCATTTGGTGGACGAGGCGGCGGACGACTTGTTGCCATTGATCGGAGTGAGTGTACAAGTGCACGGCGGTGCACGGATCGACTCAATACCGCCAACATCCTGCAAATTGCCTCGACGTCGACGTCGACGACGAACTTGGAAGTTTTTTCAAGCGAGGTACAATTTTAGCTTGAGTTTAGGTTTATTTGTTCCGGTCTCTCCCAGCAACGCTCAGGCTGGTAAGACGCAGTGTCAGGCTGCGATTGTCAACGATGCCGGCCTGCGCCATCCACGCGTATAGATTGTCAGTCAAGTATTCCCAAACTTGCATGTGGACAATGTCGCTGACTCCTTATGTAGATACTCTAGTGATCAGGTTTATGGATGATCGCCGCTATCTTGGCGCCGCTAAGATATTGGGTTTCCTGTGTAAAGACGAGTTGGCGCACAGCACGATTCTGAAGGTTCTCGCCCGCGCTGGTGTGGAAGCAGATTACACAGGCTACCAAAGGAGATTCAACTTAGTTTCCCGCATCATGCAATCCTCTCCAGCTTGGCTTGACATTCAACTCACACATGGCACCAGAAGTACTCTGGATTCCCCACACACTATCGCCAAAACAAGATCATCGTCGATATCCGCTTTCGATATCCGACTTTCTTTATAGGCGGCTTTCAGCGAGTTATGGACCGTGTCTAGCGTCTTATCACAAAGATTGAAGCTCTTCATTGTCACCTCCAACGCGGACTCACAACTTCTCTTAAGGAGTGAGTCGCATTATCCTCCACGTTCCTTGCTCTAAAATCTCTTCGTAGGATGGCCAATACTGGAGATTGTTTTGGGACCCACCAGTTTAAGCGCCTGTTTCCCCCTGTTCTTCTTGTTAAGCGTAAGTCCTTGTAACTCCATATTCCGGTCATATTCAAAGCGTCTCATTCGTTAGATTATTTCATCCTTGTACCTCCAACGCTCTTGAAAGCAATTACATTTTATGTTACCGCCGTGCCGTCCACTGAAATTACTCGGGCAAGTTAAATCCTCAGTGCTTTTCATTAGAGAACCACCCTGATCTTTTGCGCAGTGTTCATCGCAACTTTTTTTTGGACACCTAGCGTCCTTTTGAACGATGCTACAATGTCATGTTGGTGGGTCATATCCCATCCGTCGCGCACTTGGTCACGCTTCACGAATATTCGGGCTCAGGATCCGTGCTTGTAGTGAAGAAGTCAGTTTTCTGGTTTCTGCTGTTCCTTTTTTTGTCCTCCTCTGAAGGTGTCTCGTGCGATGGAGAAGGGTATGTTATTAATGTTTTGAGAGGCCCACTTTTCATGCCGTCTATACCCAGGAGCTGGCCAGGTTTTGAGTTTTGTTGAAGTTTGACACTCGTGGGGACCTTTACCCCCGTGGTTTGGGCTGTAAATCGTTCATACACATTGCAGGTGATATCAAGTCAAATCCCCCAACGCTCTGGAACATCATTGCCGATCATTGGCAACGTGTATAGAATTTCAACAAAGCTTCTGTGAACATTCACCTGCAGAATGTTGTTCGGGCCGGTTATCTTCGTGGTCAGGCATATTCCATTATTCAGATTTGCTGTCTCCCGTCATCAAGTCTTCTGGAAGATTCCATCGAAGAAATCTGTTTCTCGCTTATGAGGCGCTCCCCCAGGCCTAACCGAGGAGGTCCGAAGGGACATTCGATTTACTGCAGTTGGATTGGGATTACACCACGTTTTGAAGGAACGAAGAAACGCCAACAACCCTTTTTGAGCCATGTTATTCCATCAGTTCTCTTGTCCGTGGTAATAAAGCATGTCTGCATCTGGATTTTATTTCCTGATATTGACAATGCCGTTCTAGACCAGTTGCTCCTCGTTGCCGTAATTGTCTGATCGTATACATGATTCCCATGTCAGTCTATCCGTTCAGCGAGGTCGAACATGTCAAGTCAACCACTCGTCGATATAGGACAATTGACATTCTCAGGGTGGTGCGCATGCATTGGGTGGTGGAGACTTTGACCAATACCAATGCTCCTCACAAGTCATCGCTAACTCCATGTTTGTTTGTTTTTTCCATCTCACAGGCATAATATTCGATGGCGTGATAGTTTATCAAGTGCTTCGGGTCTAGCATCGTATTTCAAAAACAGGCTTCCATTTTGATCTTCGAAGCCGCATTGTATGACAATTGAACTTCCACTCGTGAGTGATATTTGTTCACCTAGCTTGCCCGTGCATATGTTGTACGGAGATCTCGAGAACTAGCTTCGGATCCGAAAGCCCCGAACGGGCCGTACCGCCATGTGGTAATAAGGATCTACGAGTATAGACCGAGCCTGAACGTGAGCTCTCTAGCACATGTAAATCGCATCATGGCACACATGGGGCGTGGTTGCTCCTGGTGCGTAATTGGGGAAATTCCGAGATGATTCTGAGAGGATTTCTGTTGGACCCTGAAAACGCATCAATCTTATTGGAGTTACGGACTTTTAAAAAGTTAATGACATGAAAGTGTGTGACCATAAGACGAAATTGCTCCTCGCCTGCTGGCATCCATCCCCGAACTAAAGCTACCCTCAAATCGTATAAAAAGGCTCGCTGCTTCCCCCTAAATTCTCCAGTGATCCCAACACCGGTCGCTCTAGAGTTTCCGTGCTCATTGCTTCCCTTTCCCTCGTCATAGTCGACAACAAACCTATCCAGGAGTCACCTGCAATTTTTGCATGTACTCGAACCAGCTTTGTAGCCCCCACAATACCCATAGAGGCTCCAAGCATACCTGCTCCGGCGGAATAATAAATTTTTGATCTTCCACGTCACCACCACCCGCTACTACTACTACTACCTTTCTAGTAACTAATATGTCCCCTACCAACGACTCCGGGTACAACACCCCCAACAGCGAGCTTGACTTGCCTGTTCATCCCACCTCTGCTCGACGCCCTCATGCTATCACTGTTCAGTCCCAGAACACCATCTACACTGAGGAGCACATCACAGCCAGGTTCCTCAACCGGGGCTCTCACGTTACCGTGTCCGACGGGCGGTACACCGTTACCCCTACTATTCAACCCTACGAGTTTCAGACTAAGCGAGCCATCGGCAAGACCGGGTAAGCACTTTAATTCGAATATCACTTGATCGCAAGTAATAATCTAATTATAGGTTGATGATGATCGGTTTGGGCGGTAACAATGGCTCAACGCTTTGCGCGACCATCCTCGCGAATCGCCACAACATTACCTGGCACACAAAGCAGGGCGTTCAGCAGCCTAACTATATCGGTTCCGTCTTACGCGCGTCCACTGTGCGTATCGGAACTGAGCCAGACAAAGGCAATGAAGTGCACGTCCCGATCTCGGACTTGCTCCCTATGGTTCACCCGAACGACCTTGTGCTTGGCGGATGGGACATTTCAGGCGTGAGTATGGACAAAGCCATGGCACGTGCTCAGGTCCTCGACTATGACCTTCAGCGACAGGTCGCACCGCACATGGCGGTGCTAGGCGCACCCCTCCCCTCGATCTATTACCCAGACTTCATCGCTGCGAACCAGGAGACACGCGCAGACAATGTTGTGCCTGGCACCGACAAGCAGGCGCATCTCGAGCATCTTCGAGCGGATATTAGGAAATTCAAGGCTAGCAATAAACTGGATCGTGTAGTGGTGTTTTGGACTGCCAACACAGAGCGCTACAGTGATATTATCCCCGGTGTTAACGATACCGCCGACAACATCCTCGCAGCAATCAAGAATTCGCACTCGGAGGTGTCACCCTCTACCTTGTTCGCAGTCGCCGCCATTCTGGAGGGTGAACCCTTCGTTAACGGTGCCCCGCAGAACACATTCGTTCCAGGCGTCATCGAGCTCGCCGAAAGGCATCGCTCGTTTATCGGTGGGGACGACCTCAAATCTGGGCAGACGAAGCTAAAGTCTGTTTTGGCCGAGTTCTTGGTGAATGCTGGTATCAAGCCTTTGTCGATTGCCTCGTACAACCACTTGGGAAACAACGACGGGCGGAACCTGAGCGCGGAGAAGCAGTTTAGGAGTAAGGAAATCAGCAAAAGCAGCGTCGTGGACGATATGGTCGATGCCAACCGTTTGTTGTATAAGGCGCCGGAGGTGGGATCGGAGGGCAAGGGCGAGCACCCCGACCATGTTGTGGTGATCAAGTATGTGCCGGCCGTGGGTGATTCGAAGAGGGCGATCGACGAGTATTATTCCGAGATCTTCTGCGGTGGAAGATCTACGATTAACATCTTCAACGAGTGTGAGGTAATCATATTTTCGTTCATGCGTGGGGAGAGCTTTTCATCTGACTCTGCATTTCTAAGGATTCCCTCCTCGCCACGCCCCTCATCCTGGACCTCACTATCCTGACTGAGTTACTCACGCGTGTCAAGTATCGTAAAACATCCGACAAGGCCAACTCCGAGTTTGCGCCGTTGTATCCCGTGCTGTCTCTTCTCTCCTACATGCTCAAGGCGCCCCTGGTCAAGCCTGGTATATTATTCTCTTCGCATTCCACTCTTCGCCTTTCCTTATCAATTTCATGTAGGTACCGAAGTCGTGAACAGTCTCAACAGGCAACGCAACGCGCTCGAGGTTTTCTTGAAGGCGTGCATTGGTCTCGAAGGGAATCCCGATTTATTACTTGAGACCAGGATCTGGTAAAGGGTGGTCAAAGTCAAACGGAGGGGTGTCGACGTGCCTCTTGCCCTGATATATGGCGTTCTTTTTTTGGCTGCCATTTGGAATTTATTGTACCTTGATGAACCTCTTTGTCTGCCCAAATCTTAAGAACGTTTGTGCATACGCACCCTTGGAAGGAAGATTTAAGAATTTGATAGAGCTAACACCTTTTGCCAAATTCCACTGTGGTCGCGGTAAGGCTATTGTAGTTGTATGCACCTGCATAAATGAGTTTCACACTACAGCCAGGTTGTATGGCCTTGGCAAAAAAAAAGACATTGGATTTGCTGATGGCTGCCAAGCCATGCCACTGGGTTTTAATTTGTTGTGACTTACTCTGTCAAGTTGGAGACCAAGGGCTGGAGGTAAGACTCAGATATAAGAAACACACACAGGCAAGGGCTGAAGGTCCCTGCATGTGTTAATAGATTGAATGATCAACAGGATGCAGCCAAGGGGTGTGGGGACTGCGGCTTACCGGAGACCAGGGCTGGAGGAACAATGCGATCCATGGGGGCAGAGTCAGTCCCGTAGGCGGCACGATCGTAGTAAGTTTGACTCTCTGATATTTATGGAAATTGAGGGAAAAGAACCTTCACTGGTCGTGCTGTGTATACGAGACTGGTGTCCGAGTGGAATAATGTCGTTACATCCTAGTAGATATCCTGTTAACATGGAATCCAGCTTCGCGTTTCTCATAACAATACAATAATGGTATCAGGTACGCTAATTACGGCCGTGTTCTGCAGGGATGCCACGAAAGGGAGGTGACTATCTTCGAACGTGCGCAATTACGAGCCTCCTTCATAAACAATATAACATCCTGCCACATTGCATGGTATTCTCGCTCTTGGTGAGTGAACCATCCCGCACGGCGATAAAGCCACACGCCCCCGATGCCCCTGACATTAGGAAATATTGGGTACAAGAAGTCTGCTACTGCACGTGCATCCTCGATGTTAGAGTCCCCGACCTGGAGATAAGTGATCTTTGTGTTCACAGAAGACACGCGTGCACATATTTTGGCGTTCAATGGTTCTGTATCGAGTTCGAGCTCGCTGGCGGTACGATATGGGAGGTATGAAGCGTCTAATGTGAGACCCAGGTGTTCGAGTTCGGGACAAGCCTTGACCAGTGCCAGAACACCTCGAAGGGTGATGCCTGACTGCTGTCTCCAACCGAGGGTAGAACCGAGCTGTAGGTACTGCAATTTTGGCCACGAGGCAGCCATGGTCGCGATGTCCTGATCGTCAAAAGAGAAAGAACACGGAAGGGTAAAATCTAATTTTGTGAGGTTGTCAAAAACAAGTAGAGGCCCGAGAATCCAAAAATCGACTACGACATCTGTCGCAATCTTGGGAGCTGAAGAAGAGAGGGAGTTCCCGGAAGGGATCAAGTGGATTGAACACATATGTGGCTGTGAGGGTAGATCACTTAGTGCGAGGAAGAATTCATGGATGTCCCCCGTGGACGGAAGGTTTGAGCAATTGAGTTTGATGGTCCTGAGCTGAAGTGGGTTTAACCGCTCTAAAAACACCGGCCATGGTTTCAAGGACGTTGTATTCATTTCCAGATGCTGCAGGGCAACAAATGGATGGGAAGATAGTGTCGAAAGCGAATGCAGAACGTCGCAGGATGTATTAGCAAATTGTATAGCTTGGAGATAAGGAAGCGAGGCGAGGTGGAGGATACTACGGGCGTCAAGCACACGCGAGCCTGTAGCAAGCCTTCGGAGTGATTTTAAAGGGTATATTGACTCCGAAAGCTCTGGACATTTTCGGAAAGGTAACCCTTTGCCGGTTCCCAAGTCTAAGGACTCTATATTCGGCAGACACGTGAGAATGTCACGGAACATAAAATCGGGTTCGTCAAGTGCGGGAGTCCACAATAGTGATAGATGGGTCAACTGAGAGCCACCGAAGAAAAGCGGCCGAGCCCAAGCCACGTAGCGAGCGCTAGGTAACTGCAACCACCGTAAGGTGGGGAAGAGACTCTGAAGGGACGAAGTGGCTTGAGAAGATGACCATCTTTTCTTAAACTCGAACAACTCGCGGAGTAACATTAAATCATAAGGGCCTGTCACTTTGTCTTCACGGTGTCGACCATACGGCAGGTAATCGATTCGCCTGATTCGACGAGCATAACAGTCGAATCGTATGAAGTCTGTGTGGACAATTGGACGGATGAAAGACTAGAACGAACACGGCTAAGAAAAATCTAGCACGGAGCGAGATGGGAACTCAAACTCACGAAGTCACGATCGAAGCCTGCAAGTGATTCGCTCCACAGATCGTTAGGCATACATTTGATCAGAGGCACCAACGAAGTCTGTGTATACCACAATACGTCGAGGGCGATGTCTTTGAACCCGTGACAAGTTAGAGATAGAGCAAGCACTGTTCGTCTTGATATTCCACTGGGCGCATCATTCAAGATGGAGTCGAATATGAGCCCCAGAATCTCGGGGATTTCAAGGCATCGATGCATCTTGATCCCTGACCATAAAGTTTATGAGGGTGTGAGCTGTTGGGATATACGATCCCAGTTGGATAACGAAGGACGAACGACACCGCGAGGCTGACTCCGTAACCACTGCCAGCATCTCCGAGACTAGCTCCATGTGGCTGTGTCCGAGTCAGAAGGAAAATTAATTGTTGGTGTGGCCGATCGGCCGCTGAATGTCCGACAACTTGCCACAGTGAACTTGTCGACGACTCGTTGCCTTTTCATTACCGCAACCTGTGTCACTTGGAGGGTGTGAACTTGTAAAAATGTCAATTGTAACCTGACAATGGACATCGAATTGAGTCATCTTCATTCCTGGCCCCCAGAAGGTGCTGCATTCGTTCCTTCAAGTTCATGCCACATGTGCGCTAAGAGCAAGTATAGTAGAAAGTTTTGTGGAACAGTTCACTGACAATACGGGCTCGAAGGTGTGTGAAGGGAAGACAAGTTTTCGTCAGTGTATACAGTTGTTATGTCTTGAAACAAACATGAGCGTTTCTGACATCTATGCCCAATCATATAGCCTAATTCAAGTTGACGCGAGGTTAAAGATTGATGGAATATTTACATGGGAATATCATTAATTGGCCAGGTTTTCAAGTCCACTAAACATTATAAGTATCTACTAGTGCAATATACGATATCAACCTCAGCCTGAGGTCTATATACCTCCGCATATTACCCAGCAGCTATCATCTCGTCGATCCCCGATTGAAGCACAATCTTTGGCCTCAGTAGAATGGCTTCGTCCCATTCCCCCACCTTCCCAGGCTTCCGCACGGCCCTCGCAAGTCCGAGGTCCGTCGTACATAGCACAGGTTCGGGCTCCTCTCGCCCTTTTTCATAATCACTGGCAAGCGCATCGTCCATTGCAGTGGGCTTAAACGCCATGTCCTGCATAACGTGCAAGACCTCGAAATCGCATGAAGTAACCGCCTCCCCAATTGCCTTCCGAAGCTTTTGGGCACCTTTCACTATAATACCGATCTTGTCCCCGAAACGGGTCGCAATGCTTTCGAGTAGGGCGGGTTGCGTTTCTGTGACGCCTGCTGTTAGGAGAATCTTGACGAAGGCGTCGATGAAGTACATGGCGAGATCTGGTTCGTGGTCTGTCATTGGCTGGACATGAGCTCGTGTCAGGGCTCGCCATCGACCTGAGACGGCCTGCTCCTCTGTGCAAAGTAAGCATTGTTGCTAAAATACGACCTTCAGACACTTACCTGCCTCCCTTACCCGTGCATAGATCTCGCTGAGCAAATGTTCTTCCTCTGGATCGTCAAAGTACCACGAAGTCACAATCCAGTATGTGTATGTGGACATGCCTGCCTGAAAGGCGATCTGGATTATTGTTGGGTCCTCGTGGTGTTCAGACGTTTTAAGCAGATCGACCATGCGGGGTCCTAGAATCTCGGTCGCACTCGTGTACACTTCCACCATCTCTGCCTCTTCCTCTACTTCCTCTCCTGCGCTCTTCTCTTGCTCGTCTGCGCCGCTCTCCACATCTTCTCCTGCGCTCTCCGCTAGTTTTCTAGGCTCGATCACATCTCTCACTTCTCGCCACCCCTGTTTCCTTCTCTTCTCCTTGAACTCGAACGACTCCGCTACCAGTGCTGCGATCTGGTATATCTCCGAGTTGAGCGAGTTAAGCATCCCGATGACGTCCGCTCCCGATAGCGTATCAGCTTTGGTCAAGAATGCTTCCGAACCTTTCAACTCCAATGTTCGGGCTTCCAGTAGCTGGACGGTTTGGGCATGCTTTGTTTTGATTTGTTGCGCCTCCTTTTTGAGTATCTGTGCCTCCTCTGTTTGATGCTTCACTTGCGCCACCAGTATCTCATTATGCCTCAGCGCGCGCTCGAACAGTGTTCCGAGCTCCTCGAGGTCGGTTTTCATGCGATCTAACTCACTTTGAAGGGCCGTCAATGCCTCCTCTTTGGTCTCGACATCAGATCGCACGGCGGTAAGTAATCGACGAAGTGAAGATAACTCGGCATTCTTCCAAGCCTCTGCTCGTCGAAAACGCCAGAGTTCCTTGAGGAGTTTGAAGATGCCAAAGCAGGCCGTGAGGGACAGGCCCGCTATCCCAACATATGTTACCGAAGGTGACAAAGACAATGGCCCGATACGTGCAACGAAGGACATTGAAGAGAACAGTATCCGGCTGTCAAGATGTCCTCAGTGATTAGGCGGTAACCCGTTGTTACAAGGCGGGTTTTTCATGAAATTCGTTTTTAGCCATGAGGCAGGAAACGTGTACGCCTGCCTGGTTCAGTTTCAGGGGCATGTTGTGGGCGCGTGTGATTGGAGCGAGTCTGTGTACTAGTATGTCTGTACACGTCGCGATACATTGCCCTTAACCTAGTGGCTAAATGGCTGTGTTAATGCTCACACCTGAGGCTTGTGTGTTCGTCGTTTAGTTCGTGCAGCTGCCTCATGTGATCGAATTACCTATTCATTCCCAAGTTGATACATATAAATACAGGCACGTTTGAGACTCGGCCGCGGCGCGTCGTTGCATGTCATATATTGACGTGTCAAATCTGTAAAGGACGTCGGCGTAACCATGAGCCGGTGTTGAACTTCAGGCTCACGTGGAAAATACCCCAGTGGCAGATGCTGGCATCGGCTGTAAGCGGGTTTTTCTCCTGATACTGAGTCTGGCGTCGATGATAGAACCTTAGATCTACACCTACGAGGCATGGACAACTCGTTGCACCGCTGACATTGGTACTCATCGGCAGGAGGAGTTCAACACGTTTTGGGATAGAGGATTCCACCCATCCATGCATGATCGGCCATGCAAATACGTACGTCCTATCTTTGGAATTCGGAATCACGAGCTCGATTCCAACCTCGAACTTGCAGGCCACATTGACTACATACCATGTACAGGCTGGAAGGAACTTCCGATCCAATTGAATCAAGTTAAGTGATACGCCTTGAAGGGGCCACGCAATATCGTGATAAGGAACTACGGCTCGATCATGGATCCATGGCGACTCCGACTCGGAGTGAGGGCTCAGCGCTCAGGGATTGCTCCTGCCAAGGTCTCTCACACCATATGATATGTAAGGAAGGTGACTCAGTAACAATTTAAAGAATTTAGACAAAAGTGACGTGATTGTGAAAAAGCCATCACTGGCAAAACTTGACACATACAACATGTATGGTGCCGATCACTTACGCACCGCTACTTTTGTGCAAACCTTTCTGCCTCCAAAACACAGCCGTTTTCTTATTCCTCTCGTAGAAACACTCCATTTAGTGATAAGAAGATATTATATTGAGGGTTTTTTATTAGCTTCAAAACTGAGTGAGAAAAATTCTCTAGTAGACCCCACTGTGAAACCCTCACGGTATGGAAACCCACCGTTCTTTCAGCCATTTAAGTAAGGGAAAATGGGGGAAAAAACCCTCCTTAGGGGAGAATTTTCACACCCTTATGACTACCACAGTGGAATAAATTTCATACATTGATTAGAAGAAAAGATCACTCTTAAGGTTGTGAAAAAGGAGGCTTTCCAAACTTGTAAGGGATGAATAATGGATGAATTTCACTCGAAATTTGTCCCATCTCATACACCTGATTTCATCCCCTAGGGTTGACTTTCATCTTGTCAAGGGTGGAATTTTATACATGTAGACTAGATTAATTTCACTTATTTTTTTAAAGGTTTTCACAACCCTGAGTTAGTGGTTTATCATCCATTAAGAATGAGCAAACCCTTCATCCTGCAGTTGAGTTTTCATTCTGTTAGTGAAGGGTTTTCATAATAACACCCAGGGTACCATTCATACAATTAATGGTGGACATTCATGATATTCATTCTAGCAGTTATTCATACAGTTAGTGAAGGGTTTTCATAATGACACCCAGGGTACCATTCACACAATTAATGGTGGACATTCATGATTTCATTCTAGTGGTTATTCATACAGTTAGTGGCATAGTTTCTGACCCAATAACTCATACAGTTAATGGCAAAATTTCAACTTCTTAAGCCAAGGTCCTTTCATTACCTTACAGCTTGGAATTAACAACCAAAGGAGTTTTTCCACCCATTATCAAGCAGAAAAATATCTGGTAGAGCGAAGAATTTCATTACTTTGTAACAAGAATAGATCACATTAGCAAGTGAAAGGAATACAACCAGGACAACATATTATTCATCCTCGCCACTGCCATTTTCTTCCCCTCCATCACTTCCATCATCATCATCCACATTGCCACCTGCATTACCATTTGCACTGTCACCTGCATTGTCATCATAACCACTATCCTTGCCATCACTTGCCTTGGATGCATTTTTCAATTCTTGGAGATACCCATGTCTACCAGCATATGTGCACTTGTTCTTGAGGCTTGACTTAATGAATTCTTCGATTGCCCATCCATGTGGGAATCACTTGAAATATTCTTGGCGCTGTCGAGCCTTAGGAGATCCACATGAAATGTTGCAAAAGACTGGCAGAGGAAGAGGTGGATGAATTTTTATCTCATCATGAGGAAGAGTTGTCACAGAATACCACCCCAATAACTTGAGCAATTAGATGTTTTGGTTGGTGGTGCCATATGATTGAGTAGTTGAGCCCAGCCTTGGCAACTACATCATGGACACAGCACTGGAAACAATCAGCTAGGGGATGATCCAAAATTAAGGGGCTCACTCGAAGGGTGCTGTATAACTCGTCATTGTCTTCAAGGCCCATGGCAGCCTGCAGGTTGAATCCATTCCCAGCAACACCCTTCTGTGGCCGTGATATGATAGGTCCTATATTCTCCTTGGCAGCTGAAGCTTTATGCAATGCTTCATTCTCAGCTGACAACATAGAAGTCAATACAAATTTATAAGGAAAGCGAGCTACTGTACCTGTAAGTCATTTGAGCTTCGTGGCAAAGCTTGCAGTATTTGAGCATGCATCTGGAAGGGGAAATGGGCAAAGGTTCTTAGAGAGATGAAAGTAGAAAACTGACCTCCTGTGCTGAACATTTTCTGCTTCATTTTCTTGCCAGTGGGGGTTGAGGCTGACTTTGCCTTGTGAGCAAGTGTGGATTTCACAGTAGCCTTCACCATGATGGTACAGTGACAAGGAATAGGATTTGCATTATTTTAAGTGTACCAGGAAGGATGATCCAGAAGGCAGGTATGATGACCACATGCACTTGAGGGGGTGGCTGATGATGGGGAGCTTCTAGCACAATGGCCATAAAATGTTAGGTGGGGAGTTTGGGAGCAGTGGAGATGTTGTTGATATATTGAAAGAAGGTGCATCATTGTGGCCCTGGAAAAGAGAGCAATGGAAGGAACACAGAATGACATAGGGTCCGAAGTTGGATCTTGGATGATGGTATGGAAGGCTGATAATACCTGGAGAGGTATGTGTTTGGGACGCTAAGCCAACAATGTCCAACTGAACTTGAAAAAAACCTTAGATGATCATTAATTAATATGTTCAGGGAAAGAAATTTGCGGAAAAGATACCATAAAGGCTGCCTTGGAGACTTCTATCAACCAGATCTCACATCGAGTGTGGGATAATATGCAGCATGACTGGTGGTGAAAAGGATTAAACTTACAGGATGGCATGAATGGAAAAAAGTACAACCCATCATGGTGAAAACAAACCTCAGGTCCTTTCCTACTCATGATCTTGCTGCCAGTACCATTTGTATTCACAACATTATCGATCTTGACAATTTCAGTGAAGGGCATTGTGATGCGGCAAGTATGACTGAACCTGATGATGAAGTTGAAAATTCAGACAATGAGCATTGGGAGATAAACAATCAACTTGGGCTGCTGGAAAATAACTATGAGGCACACTTCAGCGAGCCTGTTGGTGAGGGTTTGATGACAAGGGTTTGAGGATGGTTCAACTTGAAACTTCAAAGTCCAACAATCACATGTGTAATGTTGTTTTGTTTGTTGTTGAATGTAAACAAACAAATTTGAATTTCATCCTTATCCATCAACCATCTAACCACTCTTCTCCCCTTTATCTTCTACATCTTCTACTCCTTCAGCTTGGTTTTCCATTGGTTTTCTGCTAGATGGACTTGGTGTCCTCCCACATCGGACTTGGTGTCCATTGCTCCCCATACCTGACTTGGTGTCAGTGCACTGTCTCTGCATGGTATTCTTGGTCTTCATGCAGGGCTATCACCAATCCCTAGGAGCTCGACCTGTAACCCTTTTGAAGGGCTTAGGACAATATCCATTGTGATATCTTCGTTCTGCTAATTGAGCTGCTATCTGATTGTGGTGCCTTCAGCCTCAACCCTGTCTCCCTGTCAACCTGGACTTATATTCAATATCTTGGCATGGTTTGTTTTGCCCTTGTGTGGTCAGTATATGAATATTTGTGTTCTCCCTATGCTTGCTTATTATTTTTGCCAGAGATCAGTTCATCCGAATGGCAAGAAGAGAAAATAATGAGTCTGTATTCCAGCATCCTCACCCTGGTGATTCTTTCTTTGGGGGCTTGTTGCATCATCTGCCACTGAAGGTATTGGTTCTACAGTGGTAATTGGGCCTCTTGATGGGAGAGTTGGGGCTACAATGATGGATGGTGGTGTCTTTATCATGTCAGCCAACCAGACATACATCTTTGCTCCTCCACTTGGTGACAAGCATCAAGTAAGGCTCCATGCTGACTCTCGCTATGGTGATGATGATCCAATCCTTTGGCCCCAGCCATACATGCAGTATCATAGCCATTTTGGAGCAATTCCCCAACCAAATTCATTGTCCCAACATGACATCATATGGTGGAGACCAACACAACAACACTTTATACGTCATGAGCCTGCATCATCACTGATCAAGGGCCTAGGAAAGCTTTCACTCACCAAATTTACAACTCTAAAATTGTCGGTCAGCAGTCTTGTCAATGATGTGATAGCTTATGAAACTGTCACTCCCATGGAATGCCACCCCCCACATCTTCAGCCCCTGGTCAAGTGGCTTGAACATGGCCTTCTTCAGCTGCAGTCCATTTACACCACTTCCAGGCAAACTGAGTTTATTGTGTGGGATGTGCAGTGCATGTGGGTTCAGGCAGCTGACACCATCAGTGTGTTTACCAGCAGTATACGAATTGTGCAAGACTTTTGCATTGCTGGTCTCCCCTGCTGGTTGATTGGACCATCTTCTCGAATCATTGATTG
>QLOK01001712.1:0-10265 GCA_003313805.1 Tricholoma flavovirens
ACAACTTGAACTCCTGGACCGTGGACCCCTCTAGAAATCCCATTAGCAATGCTACTGGAGACAGTCTCCAGAAATTTTTGATGTGGAAAGCCGAGATGGATGCCAGTGTCAACCAGCAAAACTCAGGAACCAATGTCCCCATTCATCCCAAGCAAAACGAAGCGGCTGCAACGGTAACTACCTATGATGATGCCATGGATGATGGAGAAGTCTTCCCATATGATCCTGATGTTCCTGAGGCAGCTACACATCCAAAAAAAGATTCTGAAGCCTCCGAAAATGCAATACCACCTGTAGATCTCTCAAAGCTGAAGACAGATCAGCACCATGCATACAACATTGTGATTTGGCATCTTGATAAAACTCTGTCAGGTGCCAGCCCACCACCACTTTGGATGATCCTTTACAGAGAAGGTGGCACCAGGAAATCCAAAGTCATCCAGACCATCACACAGGCATTTGCACAGCGTGGTGTAAGCTTCAAGCTTCTCAAATCAGCATACACTGGAGTGGCAGCTTCGCTCATTGATGGAAAGACCACACACACCATTGGAATGACATCTCAAAATGGACATACTTTGAGCAGTCAAACAAAAGCAAAACTGCAGGCCTTCTGGAAGAATTTCGAATATCTCATTCTCGATGAATATTCAATGATCTCAAAGTCATTCCTGGCAAAACTTTCAAGAAACATCGGGATTGGAAAAACAAAGGGTTCCACCAAAGCCAGCCACACCAACGATTCTCTAGGATTTGGTGGCATCAATGTAATCCTATGTGGGGATCTTCATCAATTTCCACCAGTTGCAGGTGAAAAACAAGACCCACTATACTTTTCCTCGCTGTCCACAGATTCTATTGATTTGAAAACTGGCTGCATGATATATGATGAATTCACAACTGTTGTGGTGTTGCGTGAACAGGTCCAAGTCACAGATATGGGTTGGAAGGAATTTCTCCAGTGCCTTCAAAAAGGCGTAGTGCAAGAAGATAATCTGAAAATGCTCCGAAAGCTCCTGATCACCAACCCTGAATGCCCAATAACAGAGTTTGACAGCACATGGAGCAATTTTCACCTGGTGACACCCCGCCATGCTGTTTGAATGGAATGGAATAATTCAGCTGTCGAGAAACATTGCAGACAGATGAAACAGCAATTATTCATTTGCAAAGCAGAGGACACCATATGAGATCAACTACTGAAGATTGCCGAGCAATATGCCATTGCTTTGAGGGGACAGGGACAGAAGAAACAACAGCAACGGAGTGAACTACCAGAAAAAATTCAGTTGGCAATTGGGATGAAGGTCATGGTAATGCAGAATGTCGAAACAGACCTCGATATCACTAATGGTGCTCGTGGCATGATCATTGACATAATTCTTGATAAAGACAAGCCACCTCTACCCAACACAAACATTGTGGAGCTAGTGCACCTTCCAGCCTATATATTAGTCCAGCTTGATTGGACACATGTTGCTCAACTTGCAGGTCTTCCTCCATGCATTATCCCTGTTGCGCCAGCATCAAAATCATTTACCATTACTATAATGGTTGATGGAAAGCCACAGAACCGCACTGTTAAATGTTGTCAATTTCCCATGACTGCTGCATATGCATTTACCAACTACTGATCACAAGGGCAGACAATATCCCATGTTCTGGTTGACATCGCCTCGCCTCCAACTGGAGGTCTAAGCCTGTTTAACCTTTATGTTGCTCTATCATGAAGTTCTGGTCATTTGACCATTCGTCTCTTACGAGATTTCGATGATGACACTTTCAAAGTGAGGCATGATCCCAAACTTTTAGCAGAAGATGACAGATTGGACCATCTGGACGAGATCACAAAGAAATGGTGGGAAAAAATTGGGTCAGAACAAGAATGAGAATCAAATAGATAGAGAATAGAGTTGTCCTCATATACTTAAATCGCTCAAGCAGCCGTTTTCCTGAGATCGCTCACCTGTGATAATGATGAGATGACTCGGAGAGTTACTGATAACTGTCACAGTCTTACTAATGATATGTCACATCACACAAGACGAAAACTGGCTTCAATTATGGGGGACAGAGAAACCTTGGCAAGCAAGGTAATGCATATGAGGGCACAAGGCAGCTCAGACTATCCGTGGCTACACCATCATCCAATGTGGCCAAGAGAGATGCATGGAATCCAAGTGGTAGGTGATCCAAATTAATGTCAGCCAACGACTGAAGCAAGATTGGCACATCAATCATCACACTGATAGTGGTGGCGGTACCAACCCAAGACATGACATACATCTGTCATATTTTTCAGTGACCTATTACTCTGTTTAAAAAGATCTGATCTTACAAGCTCAGAATATAGAGTTTTTTGCATCCACCTTTGTTTTATGACATTTGCCTGGTCCATCTGCAACAAAACTGTCTGGAATCAGGACTCCACATACCAAATAATCTCCTGTGTATGCATTTGAAGTGGACCTTTCAGCCCTAATTGCAAAGAAAAAGGGTTGAAGATTGAGAGAGTTTTGTTTGACATAGTGATCGTGGTTACAGATCAAGATAATCGAGTTTACATAATACAGCATGGTAAACATCATAGAGGGGAGATATAATCAACATTTGTTGATCTAAATGCTTTGTCAGCCCTCAATGCTAATTCATGCCATAAAGCCTGCTGATGATTAGCATAGGCTAGAGGGCCAGGAAGGGTGTTCTTGGAGAGAGAGGCTGACTGCCATTGTTGGCTGTGATAAATGAAATACTGCATGGTCCACTGCATTTCATATGTGACCAGTAGATATTCCTCCCTCCATCTATTCCTCTGAGCCCATGATCGAAGCCAATGAACATGCCTGACTATCAACAACATGAGTTTAATCGAAATGAATCGTAACAGAAGACATTTACATTCCCATAATCAGCCAGCATCGGCACCGGCATCAGCAGTGGCACCAATGGTGTCATCGGCAAAGACACCAGTATGAATGTGAGCATTATGCCAGATCCAGAACAGATGAAGAGTAGTGGAACCAGGTATATTCAGTTTCAAAATAGCTGTACTGGCATGGAGGTCATCCTTGGTTAACCGCTGAAACATACTCAATATCCCAGCATCACAATCCAGTGCCAGCAATCAGCTTTGGCAATGGTTGTACATTCTGGCATGCAGACTAATTTTGTTAACCAACTCCTGGACAACAGCTTGTGACCTGGTGCAAACTCCCTTTCTTGGCACTGCTTGGATGATGTGTGAATATTGAAATGATTTGTTGGCAATGAGCTCTCATAGCTGATGCAGCAGTCGGCTTGCCTGGTTCTTCCTGAGGTTAATCTCCACATCAGCAAGATTACCATTACATGGTAGGTATACCTGTTGATCCTCAACTGGAATAGCATGTGTGTTTGCCAGACGATTTGAAGGGCCCAATGCCGCAGGGGTGTCATCTTTGGCTGTGTCTGGGTCATCCGAGGAATAAAATTCGCCTTCTTTGTCATGTGTGATCTGTGAGGGAGCAATCTCATGATCAGCAACATTGGCAGCATTTTGTAAATGTGTTAAGGTTACCATGTGAGATGCGAGAGCTTCTCTTTCCTGTTCAACAGTTTGCATATCAGAAACATGAGGTGATTTTCCAAGTTGATGGACTTTGTCTCATAATTCAATCCTGGTAAACATCAATGGTAGGATTTGATATAGGTCTGAGTGCAACATACTGCATTTGCTCAAAAACAATTGCAAAATCAATCCACTGTTCAACCGGCGATTGAACCAATGCTGGTGCCGATGCCATGGCAGAGGCAGAGGCTGTTCCTGTGCCTGATGATGCCAATGCCAATCCCTGTGTGCCATACATATCCATTACCTTTACATTTGTTAGTCTTCATGATTCGGCAAAGTTCACTTGTTCCTCCAATCTTTCAATTGCTTGCTGGCCAAATGCTGCTGTAAGTTCTGCATGGTGCTGGCCGAGTCATGTGGAGATCTCCAGCACTTCTTGAGATTTTGAGCATAGTTTAACTGTCATGCTGAGCATTTTTTTGTGATTGGAATCTGTAGCATGATCATCAAGCATTTCTGCCCGATGTGGCAAGGTTGCTGTTCTGACTGTTGGGGAAATGGAATTCAGTGATGACCACAGAGACTCAAGTATTTCTCCTGCTACAATGCCAGATCCTGGAGGAAGGAGCATAGTGAAAAAAACATTCATCCTTGTGGCCATGAACATGCAAAAGCCCAATGGCCTGGTCAATGGTCAAGCCGGCTGGAAGATGGGCACCAATATGTTTCAAAAGGTGGATGATGTACTGGCAGACAATGTTGTAAATTAGCATGACTCCCTGTTCAGGGTCAACCCTGGTGGTTTTCAGTGCTTGAAGAAAAGCAAAGTCAATATTCTTTTGCTGTTCTCCATGGAACAAGTCCACCAATGCATTGGGTACATAACAACCATGCCATGCACATGCAATGGCCACTACTCCAGTCAGATCACATGCCTTTGAAGCCAGAAAAGCATTCAGAATGGCTAGGAACTTATTTTCACAAGGAGCCTTCTGGAGACCCAGGTAAAGATCAGATTGGCATCGGCTGCCAACATGGAAGGGTGCTTACCATTAATAGTTCTATGGTGTCTTGGAGGAACTGCTTGTATTCAGCCTGATTTGGGGCCATCCCACCTCCATCCCATAGCCATATGTCATTATCAGAGTTTTTCTGCCAAACATGATCAGCTTTGAAATTGCCATCAGCCACAAATATGCGCTTAAAAACAAATCTGAATTTTATAGCCCATTTTAGATGCCACTGGACAAGCCAGGTATTTCGTCACCCACCGGTTCAAATCATCCTTCCAATTTCTGGTATATTTATGCCTACTTGAGGACAGGCCAGACAGAAATTGGCAAGCCATCCTGGTTTGGGATTCAAAGGATCTCTTTCATTATGTCCATATCCTGCCCACTTCAATCTTTTGTCGGCAATGTTACATGCTGAATCAGCTGGTAAAACTGATAGGCCAATGCCTTTAATTCCAGATTACACAGCCAAAAATGGTCTAAGACCTGCACGGTGAAAAGAGTCTGTATTCTGGTGAAGCTTGTGGGAAGTAAGTTGCTGGCTACTAGGTCCAAGGGAATTTGGTGTTCCCCCTGACACTGGCAGGTAACCATTGCTAAGTGATGTATTCCATTTGTATGCACCACACAGATATAACTGTTGTTCAACGCATCGGCGGTTTGATTAGGATTCAGCAGGTATGGTTGAAACCCATGGATCACAAGGTCGAATCTTTCTTCCACATTAATCCCCTCCAATGCCACCTGAGCCATCAGAGAACCCTCAGTTGAGACAGTACCGGAAGGGTTGCAAATATATGGTCAAAGAGCAGAAGATCCTCAAGCCTTATAAAGTTACATTCTGATCTCAGGAATCAAAAACCAACCAATTGCAAATACTTAAGTGTGACATTCTCCCTGTGATATTCAATTACTGGGTGTCGATTGACAGGGCCCCAGTGGATGAGGAGGATAGTCACAATTGCGCCAAGGTAAACTCTCAAGCATGTCAAGGTTGTATTATTGATCACATTCATAGGAACTAACAACCTGGCTTACCAACAACTGGCAAATGACCAAAAGCTACTTGTGGAAGTCAAACAACTTCAAAGTGAAGCGGTCGGACGTCATTTATAAGTTATATCTGGACCAAGTTTTCCAAGAGATCGCAACCCTGTTAGGTGTTCAGGAAGCCACCACAAGTACAACTGGATGGTTTGAAATGCGAATGCCAGCTATCAAGTGTATTTTCCGAAACATGACCACAGAGGAGAAAGCAGTCCTTCATGCCGAGCAGGAGAAAATGATGTGGGAAGGATATCCTGAGCAGATGAAGCGTAGGTAAGCTAATGCTGATGCTGTGGCCGATGCCGCTCCCGATGCCAGAGGTAATTGACATTTCACAGTCTAACAGAGAAAAACCTAGTTAAGCGAGTGGAGGAGAGTGCACAGCAATGATGGCTTGAAATGGGGGCTCTGTCTGTGACATTAACAGCCTATACTGCACCTAATGGTTTGATGGTCATTGACATGTGAGTGTTACGTTCCATTCCACCCGATTCAGACTTCCAATGGAACACTGCTCCAAACTCCGATATATGTTGAGATTGATCAGATTCCATTCCAGTGCATAGTGTAGACTTCGTACATAGTTACTGTAGTTACTCATAGGATTTTACCTCGGGTTAATACCTCAGGTACCACCTGTACTGCCAACCACAGCTAACGTACATAGCTCTTACCTCGGTCTCCGATCTCGGATTTCATATTAGTATTTAAACTTAGATATTTCACTTGTATTCTGCAATTCAAATATCATATGTTTCATATGTTTCATATGTTATCATACATTATTCACCCTCTTGTCTTTGTCTTCGGACTTCCAATCAGTCCCCTACTCAAATTCCTGATCATCCTCCAGTTCTCTTCGATACCCCTCCGGATTACCGATCGGTTCCCGCATGGATTCCCTTTCAGCCTCAGTTTATAACAGTATATTCGAATTCACACTTCATTGTTACTCATGACCACCACCCAGACTACAACTCGAAAATGGACCACTCAGAGTTCCCGACGTGCAGGTGCGATCCACGGAATTTCTGCGATTCGCCATTCTGTTCTTAGTCCTCCAAGATTATCATCTACATTTGGACAAACTTCACGACCCTCTAACATCTTTCATCAATTGGCGAAGGTGCTCCGTCAATTAGTGGTAATTTAATGTCCACCAATAATAATCAGGGAACTAACGAACCTCTGCCACATTCCTGATCCCCTACACCATTAGAGTATGTGGACCCATCCCATGATGATCATCATTCGGACCCTAGCAGTCCTCCCGATTCTCTGCCCATACCTCCTGACCCTCCTAACGATGATGATTGTAATCCTTTTAATCCTTCCGATAACAATCATGACCCTGGCGACCTTCCCATTCCAGGGGATGGCCCAGGACCTGACGATAGTGATGATGGTAGTAGTAGTTCATCGTCAGCGGATCCCGGCGGTAGGTTTGTCCAAGCTCTCTTTGAGCTTTCAGGCAGCCTTAGGGATTTGCATCAGAACTCCACACCCAAACCTGAAAAGATAAAGGTTTGAAAGCCAGATACATTCGACAGCTCTAACCCCAAGAAACTACGGGACTTCCTAGTTTCTTGTAACCTTCACTTTAGGGATCAGCCCCAAGTCTTCGCATCTGATGAGAAAAGGATTCTCTTCATCCTTTCTTATCTCAAAGGATCAGCTCTTAGCTGGTTCGAACCAGGACTTAATGACCCTACAAATTCCACCCACTGGATGTAGAATTATCAAGCATTCCTGGGTGAGCTAGAAGGCAATTTCGGTCCCCACGACCCAGTCGGGGATGCAGAGAAAGCCCTCAATGAGCTCTCTATGAAGAAAACGACCCGTATTATAAAATACAACATAGACTTTTGGGAACTAGCCTCACGAGTCAGCTGGAACAAATCAGCACTCCGCGATCAGTACTACTGCGGACTTCCGCTTCGACTCCGCGTTGAAGTACTTCGTGGGGGTAAACCAGACACCCTTGCAGACTTGCGTCTAAAAGCCCAAGATGCCGACAACATCTATTGGATGCAAGAGGAAGAATCACGTTTGGAATCTCGAAACACTGTCAATGTTGGACACCCGAATAAAAAGGATTCAAGCAAAACCCATCAGCCGCAACCCCCGTATAACCCTCCAGTCTACCACCATCCTGCTCCTTCTATTTCCCGACCCTCGCACATTATTAGAAATAGATCCAAAACCTCTATCTCTGATAAACTTGGAAAAAATGGCAAACTCACTGGTGATGAAAGAGATTGCCGTATGAAAGAAGAACTCTGCCTTTACTGCAGAGAAAAAGGACATGTTGCTCACGATTGTCCAAAATCAAAAGTAGCAAAAGCACGATTGGCTAATGTATCGGCCCCTGAGTCAAAGGCCGAAACTGCGGACTCAAAAAAATAGTCTGCAATCCTCAGAGATATGCTACACAGACTGAGGATTGCATTGACCTTACCCGCGTAGCTAACTTCATTAGGCTCAATGCTTCCGCTCTTTTGGACCACGACTCCCTAATCATTACACTTTCATTAACATCAATTTGCTCCCTGCTTACCCAAACTCTAATCGATTCTGGATCTTCCCATTGTTTCATCGACTCTACATTTGCTGCTGAACACAGAATCCCCACCACTTCGATTTCTCCGATTGGCCTCCGACTTTTCGATGGGTCTTGTAAAACTACCATTACACAGATGGCCCACCTCTTAGTAACCTTTCCTTGCGGTGAAAAGTTCAATCTGACATTTTATGTAACCCCGCTAGACTCTTCCTTCTCCACCGTTTTAGGATACAATTGGTTGAAGCAATACAATCCATTGATTGACTGGTCTTCCAACCAAATCTCTTTCCATTCGGCCGAACATAGAGGTCTCACCCCCCCGACATCTACCTTGAAGGCTAATTCATCGCCTCAATCTCCTGTGAACTCACCATCCCTCATTCCCAATCGGATTCCTGAAGCTATTTCCGACTCAATTCCCACACCTATCCCCGAATCTCCTCACCTAACACCTCCTCCCATCTCTTTAATCAATGCGGCCGCGTATTTATGCGCCAGTAAACTTCCAGGCTCAATAGCCTTTCAACTGCAGTTAGCACCTGATGGTACTTTCGGGCGAACAGCAGCTGTTACCAAACCGGACTTATCATTGGTCCCCAAAGAATATCACAAATTCGCCGATGTCTTCAACAAAGGGAAAGCTGATAAGCTCCCTCCACACCGCTCTTATGATCTCAAAATAGAGATTGAAGATGGAACTCTGCCTCCTAGCCGAATGTACTCCCTTTCTCAATCAGAGTTGGAAACTCTATGATTGTTCATTGAAGAACATGTTAACCTAGGATTCATTCGCCCCTCCAAATCCCCTCACGGCGCTCCCGTCCTCTTCATTAAAAAAAAGGATGGCAGCTTACGACTTTGTGTTGACTATCGTGGCCTAAATCGTATCACCAAGAAGGACCGTTACCCATTACCATTGTTATCGGACCTCCTTGATGCCCCAAAGAAAGCCCGCATCTTCACAAAAATAGATCTTCGACATGCCTACCATTTGGTTCGGATTGCCGATGGTGAAGAATGGAAAACCACCTTCAGAACCCACTATGGTTTATTTGAATGGCTTGTAATGCCTTTCGGATTAACCAATGCACCAGCCGCTTTTCAACAATTTATGAATGACATCTTCAGTGACCTACTGGATGTTTGCATCATCATCTATCTCGACGACATCTTAATTTATTTGGAGGATATGTCCAAACATAAAGCTCATGTTAAGGAAGTCCTACAGCAACTTCGCAAAAACGGACTTTATGCGGCTCCGCCGAAATGCGGATTTCATAAAGAAAGTGTTGAATACCTTGGGTTCATTCTTTCTACCGATGGACTCAAAATGGCTGAAGACAAAGTAAAAACCATTCTGGATTGGCTGGAACCCTGCAAAGTAAAGGATGTCCAATCCTTTTTAGGATTCTGCAATTTCTACTGACATTTCATCTACGGATACTCAGACATCATCATTCCTCTCACCCGCCTAACCTGCAAAAACTTCCCTTGGAACTTCGACGATAAATGCCGCATGGCATTTGAAACGTTAAAGCAACAGTTTACACAGGCTCCTGTACTAACTAAATGGGTACCTGATTCAGAAATGATTTTAGAAACTGATGCTTCGGACTATGCTCTAGCAGCGATCATTTCCCGATGGACTTCCAATGGTGAAATCCATCCTATCGCTTTTCACTCTAGGTCATTCCATGACACTGAATTGAACTACGACATGCACGATAAGGAACTACTAGCCATTTTTGAAGCCTTCAAACATTGGTGACAATATTTTGAAGGTAGCGGAATCCCGATTGATGTGGTCACGGACCACCGAAATTTGGAGCTCTTTACTCTCCCCCACCTATTCTGATCGGAATCTGAGCAGAATTTACTAGGAATCTTTTTGGCAGGAGTTACTGCCAAAGTTGCATTCCTAGTCCTAACTTTGTCCGAGTGAAGTCCTAGTAGATTCCTAACCAGGTGCTCGGACTCGGAATTTCTTGCTAGGAGTCCTTTCGGATTCTGAACAGCAATTGCTAGGAATGCTAGGAATAGTCTGAGCTTGTCCAAGTCCTAGTTAGGTCACATGGTCCTTACTTACTTATAA
>QLOK01001716.1:0-19871 GCA_003313805.1 Tricholoma flavovirens
AGAATGGTGCGAGGACGTCACCATCGCTCTTTCCCTTAATGGACTATACGAGTATGTATCTGGAGACGTACCATCACCTCCTACCACGGAAACCCGCGCCCTCGCCAATTGGTCTGTCAATGCACGCCTAGCCTATGCCTTTTTGGCGTCAAGCGTCGCCACTACCGAACGCCCTTTTCTCGATATGACAAAGGGCCCTGAGACTAATTGGAAGGCGCTCCAGGACCGTCACCAAAAGGAGGGTCCCGTTCGCCAAGTTCAGCTCCTACAACAAGCCCTTTCTATTCAATGCACAAAGGACGTCCCGCTCCCCGAAACTGCCGAACGGTTTTGCACTCTGATCGAACGCGCATTTGCCATGGGGAATATCAAGGCCAATCTTCTTTGCTCCATCACGCTCCTAAACTCCCTTAGCGATCACTTCCCCCACGCGCGTTCCATTATCTCCCGTGACATCGCAGCTTCCTCACCATCCTCCCCATATACATCGAAAGACATCCGCCTGTTCCTGGAAAATGAGCAGTCACTGATCAAGAACGACCAATGCAATGACTCTAAATCCTCCATTGCCCTCACTGCTCGCATTAAACCGTCAAGATCTACCAACCCCCTCATCTGTGGGAATCTGGTATGTAAGAAGACAGGACACACAATCGAATTTTGCATCAAGCAAGGGGGGGGGATGGCCGGAAAAACCATTGAGGAGTCCAAAGCAGCCCGACGACTCACGCTCGAGAAGAAGAGGGAAGGAAACGATTTGTCCAAAATACCGGTCACTATGAAAGACGTCAACAGCCGCGCCTTCACAGTCATGGTCAATCCTACAACTTTCTCCAACCCCCAACCCGAATTTGCTGGCATTGCCTCCGATCCCATTCCTACAGCTTCTATTGACGAAATCGAATATGATGGGTGGATGGCGGTTGAGGAGGAGCCTACGACGTCCATTGACTGGGCAAAACATTCCACTCATATAGCTGGGGACGCATTCACCGCCGAACCCCTGAATCAAACCACGCGCACCCAAATTTCCCTCGATGAATTCCCCTTCATTGTGGACTCGGGTGCAACGGTCCATATTTCTCCTGACCGTACTGATTTCATATTTATTTCAGTCAGCTGCCTCGCGGACGACTCCAACGCGACTGCCCATTTCGATTCCTCGTCCTGCTGGATAACTGACAAATCCACTGGGACTTTCATCGCTCATGGTCCTCGCCTCACCACCAAACGACTCTACAGCCTCACCCTCCACTCTGACACCGCCGAACATGCCTTTACTCTCCACAGTCCTCCTACCCTTGAGACCTGGCACCGTCGTCTTGGTCACGCCAATTACCAGTCCCTATGGGATATGACCAAGAAAGGAACACTCACAGGTGTGTCCATCTCTGCATCCTCGAGACCATCAAAATGTGATGCATGTATCCTCGGCAAACAGACGAGAACGCCAGTGCCAAAGAAGCGTGAACAGGGGGAGGGGCATAGGGCAACGAGGAAATTAGAGAAGGTGTGGGTAGACTTATCTGGCCCGCATGCTGTTAGGTCCCATACTGGAAACGAATATATGATGGATATTGTCGACGACCACACGTCTTTCCCATGGTCCATTCCACTTAAACATAAAGATGATGCATTCCCTGAACTTAAGGCATGGGAGCTCACTCATGAAGCTGAAACAGGATTGAAAGTTGGGACATACATCACGGACAATGGCGAATTGAAATCACATGAGATGGAAGCTTGGCTCAAGTCTCGGGGGATCAACCAGCGTTTCACTGCACCACATATGTCCGCACACATTGGACGTGTTGAACGCATGCACAGGACCCAGCCATAGCAGCTATATTCTTACATGACTTATTGTTAAGTGCCCACCAGACCTCATGCATCAGAGCTGTTAAGTAACTTGGTGGGCAGTTGCCCATGAACCGAAACCTATATAAATTAATAGTCAGAAACAATCCAATTATAATACAATTCCACGTGCACCTACATTTCAATTATGATTCACGTGCACTCAATAAGTGGGCAGAAAATAATTACCTCCAGCCAGATTCGAACCCCCAACCTTAGCTGCCTAACATATTGTAAGCCAGTAATCTAACCGCTACACTAAGGTGTCCTTATATTATGATGTAAAGTAACTACATTATATACCTATCTAACCTTCCCTATACCAAAAAAAATTATTTGCACCGTATACCCCTAATAATAACTACCATCACTCCATCACCACTATCCCGGCCATCAATATTGCCGCCCAATTGCGCCCACCACTGCCCTTGTCATCATCGTCGTTGTCGTTGTCGGCGGCAGTGACATTGGGGGCGTCGGGCCTAAAAATATATCCCCCCATAATTTTGCCACCGCTTCCTCCTGTTGCCCTCATTGCCATTGTCATTGTTGTAGTCGTCATTGTCGTTGTCGTGGGTGTTGTCGTGGGTGACGTCGGGGGCATCGGGCCTAAAAAAAAATCTCCCCATAATTCTGTCACCACTTATCCCCCCTCTTGCCGCCCTCATTGCCGCCGTCGTCATCGCCGTCGTCATTGTCGTCGTCGTCACCATTGTCGGCGGCAGCGTCGTTGTCGTCATCATTGTCGGGGGCGTCGGGCCTAAAAAATTCTACCACCACTTATCCCCCCTGTTGCCACCCTCATTGCCGTCATTGACGTAGTCGTCGTTGTCAGCGGCGGCAGCGGCAGGGGCAGGGGCGGCAGTGACGTCGGGGGCGTTGGGCCTAAAATAAATCCCCCAGTATTTCTGCCACCGCTTATTCCCCCTGTTGCCACCCTTATTACCATCCTTGCTGTCATGAGCGTTGTTGTCATTGTTGTTGTTATTGTCGGCGGCAGCAGTGTCAGGCAAAAAAAAACCTCAATAATACTGTTCCACCACTTCCCGCATTACTCACCCTCATTGCCATCTGGTCAGCATTGTCAGCGTGGTCCTCACCATCAGCGTCATCAGCGGCGGCAGCAGCTGCAGCTGCATTAGCTCCCCAAAAAATCCTGCATCCGCCACTTCCCTCTTTACCCACATCACCCTCCCATTGTCACCACTGTTGTCGGCACCGTCATCTCTCTTGTCGTCATCGTCATTGGGGGCAGTGGCAGCTGCGTCGGACCCAAATTCCTCAATGATACCATTCCCCATCACTTCTCTCATTTACCACCCTCCTTGCCACCTCATCAGCATCGTCGGCATCATCGCAAGCATCGGCGGCAGTTGCATTGGTGTATTCACCACTTCCCTCGTTTGCCACCCTCATGGTCGTCATCGTCAGCCCACCCTCATTGCCATCTTGTCACAATCCAGGTATCAGCATCTAAAGTACCTCCACCTTCATCGTTGCCGTTATTCATTGCGCACTGGGTTACCAGCACCTAAAATGGATATTCCTTCTTGTCAATTTGTTGCACTGTCAGTGGTAGACCAGGTGCCCATGTCATGTGAGAGTTCATGTCGTTGTCGGTGGCAGTGGAAGTGCATTGGCTGCTGTTGCCCTTCTCGATCGCTGGTATGATGATGGAACGGACGGTTTCTGCTGGGAGGGAGGATGTTGACAAGGGAGGGTGAAGGGTGAAGTTCATGGGTGAGAGGGTTGGCACAAAGGGAGATGTTAACGAGCAAGCAAGGCAGCGATAGGTGACAGGAGATTTTGCCAGCTCTAGATGAGGGTAAATGGAAACGTTACAAGCAAGGGGGTTGGCGCGGGGTAGATGGTGGCGGGAAGTTCGTGCAGTCCAATTCTCAACCTTCACAGATCTCCCTCTTCATCCTTGTCGTCATCGAGGTTCTCAACATGATTCTCATCCTCACTATCATCCTCATTGTCGTCATCGTCATCATCAGAACCAGTTGGTTCTGCCTCATCCTCATCCCCATCTTCCAGCGGCCCCTTCCATATCATCCTAAAACTGGTTGCCAGGAGACGTTGGAGACCTGCCTGCTCCCTAGCATATGCTTCCAGTCCTTCATACAGAGCCTTATCTTTACTCGGTCGCAACCCAATCCTCTTGATCCACCATGTTGCCTTCCATTCCAGGAAAACTAGAACACGCCGCATCTCTTCTCGTAGGAGGAGCACTTCCTCACTAGCACGCGCGGCCCTAGCTCGACTTTTAGCCCACTCGGAACAAAGAATATCATCGGTTTCTGCCCCTGGCATCGCAGCACCTGTGTCAGTAACCCAGATCCACGACAGCGTTCGCCTAGTTTGCCCTGTTCCATCACGGATGCGACGAGTGCCAGGTACAAGATCAATTCCTTCCTCTCTGATGTTGCCCTCCACACCGACAATCAGATCTCCTGATCCTTCATCCGCCTGGTCTTCCATCGTTCCACGCCGCCCAGGTCCTCGACGCAGGCGATCGGGGTCTGTGTACGACCTTGTGAAACGCCAAGAGGTATGTCATCATGTGTATATTCTTCTGTCACGTTTCAAATCCTGAGCTTGAAATATTGACATCGTGTGACTTTTTGTTCTGACATCTCTCTTGCAGCAAATCAAACGTTGGATGGCATACCAGCATACAAAGGACCATGGTGCGCTTGCTAAGGAGCCCTCCATTCACGACCCCATGACAATGCTTCTGGCGAGGCTCACCAGAATTTCCCTACCGAAACCTCGAAAACCAATCCCTTACAACTTATGGGCGAAAGCCAACCCAAAAATTGTCGAGAAGGAGTTTGAATTCAAGTGCAAGGTCTCCCCGCCTAAGAAGAAGGACCGCTTGAATTTTTTGGGGCAGGTAACTCGGGAATTGTTCGAAAAGCTTCCACCGGAGGAAAGGGCGGACTGGGGCCGTACAGCGGACAAGGAACACCAAACCGCGATGGCCGAGTGGTCCCGCAATCTTCAAGGTCCTATGTCGACGGATCCTACTGACAGACAAAAGTGAGTTATACATACTTCCTTTTCTTTTAGTGGTATTGACTTTCGCTCTCAGATGTATCGAACGACTCGTTATCTTTACCCAGCCTATTTTAGATCTCATATGTGGGGCCACTGGCATGAAAGCATCACTTTTCGTGGGTGGTCCTGAGCCGGCTGATGGTGGCCGTCTTAATGTCATTAGGTATGTTCTAATCGAGTTTGGTTTCCTCGATGCTCAGCCTCTACTCCCAGCATGCATTCGGGAACGACTTCAAGTACTGTCAAGTTGACTTTTGGGGAGTCTGAACGACAGTACGTGAGGCAGTCGTTCATCCCTGCATTTGGCGAGTTTCTCAAGAAGTGTTACAGTAAGTTTTCATTCTTATGGCCTGGATCACACCATTTTCTAACATGGGGGTTTTAGCAATTGAGGAGTGCCGGGCGATGGCGCTATCAGATCCAACCGTCACGATGCAACGTTTCATCGCTGAGAGTGGGCCTTCCATCGTGCTGCATAGCGCTGACTGGGTTCAAGCTCCTGCGCTGACATCTCCACAAGATGTGGCTCCCACTGCATCGTCTCCGTCCCCGCTGGGCTCTTCCCCTGGTGTTTCAACTCCTCCACGTGTACCTACTCCTCATATCCCTTCGCCATCGCATGCACCCACGCCTAATGCTTCTCCAGCCGCGTCGCGTGCACCCACGCCTAATGCTTCTCAAGCAGGATCGCGTGCACCCCCACCTCAAGTCTCTCCTCCAGCATTGCTGACCCCCAATGTTCCTCCTCCGGTGTCGCCTATCGCTACTCCTTCTCTTCACCAACGCTTACCCACTCCACCATCCTTCCATTTTGCTGGACTCCCTCCCTCAGCATTGGCCTCCCTTTCTGCTACAGCCTCACAACCAGTTAGCACCCGTGGAAAACGGAAGGAGACAGATACTGCAACTACTGGCAGCAGTGCAAAACGGCCAAGGCAAAATTTGGACTTGGCGAAGGGGGCGAACAAGAAGGTGAGGGAGATTGAGCGCGAGGGGAAGACCAAATGACCGAGGATTCCAGCCTCCTCCTTCGCGTCCTCTACAAATCCTGCATCATTTGGCGTTGCATCGTCTGATGCTTTACTCAACCCTGCATCATCGGCGCCCCCAATGTCATTCATCCCAGCGTCCTCCACTCCTTCCTCAACTCATGCTACGTCTTCATCTCCCTCGATGGATGTGTGTCTTCCCGCCAATGCTCCTCCCTGGATGGTATCCGCTTCTGAGATGTTACATTCACAGCAGTTTGGAGATCGGTGGACCATGTTGTTGTCTCTTTGGCAGCAGTTCGAAGCTCGAGAGAGGTTCTTGGGCAGAGGAAAGCTTGGAACTGCTGGCCGACCTGCTTGTCTGTCCCACTGGATCCAGCATGCAAGGTCTGTGACCTACCGCCCACCATCTCTAAATGTCGACAAATTCGAAAGGGAGTTTCTTACGTGGTGGACATCGCTCCAGCCTGATTGGAGAGTTTCCGAGGATGGTACTACGTTGAAGAAGATTTCAGGAGACTTGGAGACTTTGCGGAAGGCAGGCGTCAATGGGCTTCTCACTGTGCTGGCGGCGCTTTTCTTTTGGCAATGTGCGCTAGCTGGTGACGGCCGACGCCAGGCATGGGAAGGTGTTCTCGAAGACGTCATGGATTTTTGAAGGTTTGTTGAAAGGCAGTGAGAATAGCGCACATCATGCATAGATGCAACGTTTTTTTGTTTTTTTTTTTTCGAATTTGATATTTTTAGCATTGCCTTTTTGGGGATCCTGCCTCCCGACAACAATGGCGGGTAATACATTGATTTAATCTGTTTATAGTAGCTGTGGTGCCGAGGTGCCATGAATGTGTCGACACCGTATTATAGTAGGCTAGGGAGTTGGGCAATTCCCTATGTAGTTAGTTGGTGGGTGTGATGCATGGCCCTTGCTGGGCAACTAGTAGCCAGTGATACATGAGTAAGGCTGATACAGGTGGTCATTATGGATATCGAGAAACTTCACAACGACATTCGTTTATCCCTACCTCACGACCTGATTTCAGCCGAACAAATCCCGAACCCGAGTGACCCTAATTGGACTTTAGATGAAAGTGGTCTATTACGTCTGAACGACCGGATTTTCGTACCAGACCATGCGGACCTCCGACTCAAAGTCCTTCAATACAAACATGACCACGTACTTGTGGGTCACTTCGGTCAAAACAAGACCTTGGAGTCGGTTCGCCAAGAATATGTTTGGCCCAACATGCATACGTTTGTAAAAGAATATTGCAGTTCTTGCACTACCTGCAAACGATCCAAGGCACCCCATCATAAACCCTATGGTTTATTAAAACAACTCCCTGTTCCCGAACGACCATGGAATTCCATCTCCATGGACTTCATCGAACACCTCCCTAATTCCTCGGGTCACACCGCACTTTTAGTAGTCGTGGATCGACTATCGAAACAAGGCATTTTCATCCCTACTTCAGATGATATCATGGCACCCGAACTAGCAAGACTATTCGTTGTACACGTCTTTTCAAAGCATGGAGTTCCCGTGCATGTAACATGCGATCGGGGATCCAAATTTGTCTCACGCTTTTTCCAATCCTTAGGAACAGCTTTGAATATGAAGATTCACTTCACTTCGGGTTATCACCTGGAAGGCAACGGTCAGACCGAACATCTTAACCAAACCTTGGAACAATACCTTCGTATTTTCTGTAACTACCAACAAGACAATTGGTCAGAAAAATCCTACCCCTCACCGAATTCACATACAACAACTCCCCTAGTGCTACTACTGGCGTAACCCCTTTCTTCGCTAACAAAGGCTATCACCCAAACATTACAGTCTTCCCTGAACGCGAGTTAGCTTCCATCAAGGCCCGCGAATTCGTTATCGATCTTGAAGAACTTCACGCTGAGCTCCGTAATCAAATGGCAGCAGCTCAAAAGTGTTATCAAGGTCCTGTGGATCAACGACGGGAACCCGCACTGGATTTCCAAATTGGTCAACAAGTTTTTGTTCGTGCAGAAAACATCAATACCACTAGACCTTCGAAGAAGCTCTCAGAGAAGTACCTAGGACCATTTGAGATCATAGCCTGTCCCGGCTCTCATTCGGTTACCCTTCGGCTTCCCGAACACTTACGTGCTATTCATCCCATCTTCCATGTTTCTCAACTAGAACCTTCAGTGCCAAACACAATCCCTAATCGTACCCAGCCTCCCCCACCTCCTGTGGAAATCGATGATGATATCGAATACAAGATAGCCGAAATCCTCAATTCCAAGATCGATAATTGGCATAAATGCAAACTCCTATACTATGTCCGATGGGCTGGTTATGAAGGAACAGATGAAGAAAACTCATGGTTACCAGCCAATGAACTTGACCACATGCAAGAAGTCGTTTCAGACTTCCACACACATTACCCGAACAAACCCGGTCCTCTCCCATAACAGCCTCTTATTTGCCCTTTCAAGTCTTTTCGGTCGGACAGTCGGTCCCCGACCGAATTCCCGTTTTCACTTACAGCCTACTGTCATTATTGGAACTAGCCGTGGAAATTACCCAACAAACTTTTTTTTTAAAAAAAACTATCACCTCGATATAATGGCCAATGACTCATTCTCTCCCCTCACAATCTTTCTCATGCTCCTTTTCAGCACCTTTGTCGTAGCTGTTGTCTATGGACAAGCCAGATTTGCTCGCTGGCATCAAGAAAGAGTATATGGGCCAAGGGACTTCGATTTTGAAGCAAGGTCATCGGTTAGATTTAACCATGACACTAACCTCTATGAAGATAATGATATACCCTTGGTCGAGTTACCACCACGACCCGTTCTATCGAACTCACTACAGGTCCCCATCGAAACTT
This sequence comes from Tricholoma flavovirens, assembly GCA_003313805.1. Taxonomy (NCBI): domain Eukaryota; kingdom Fungi; phylum Basidiomycota; class Agaricomycetes; order Agaricales; family Tricholomataceae; genus Tricholoma; species Tricholoma flavovirens. The sequence goes on from QLOK01001716.1 coordinate 8,777, forward strand.
CTAGGCAACCAGAGTCAGAACCACCATCGTCCAATGTCACCCAACATCCTCGTTTTCCACCACCAGCACATATCATGTGACATTTTCATTCACCTTTATATATTATTATTAAAAAAAAAAAAAATCTATTTAATTTTCGGCCGTTACTTCGGCCCCAACCTCATCCCTTGTCCCTTCCTTATCCACCTCCACCTCTCCCTCAGGCCTGACCGATTTCTTCCCTTTTTCTTTCTCCTTATCTTTCTCACCTCACTCCTTCTCCCCTGCCTCAGCTTTTCCTTCGGATCCATGAACCCCCTCCGGAACTCCCTCCTCAGCCTCCCTTCTCTGCCTTACGAATTCGCGGTACTCTGCTTTTTCCATGCGGATCGCCACTGTCTCCTCCCTCACCCAGTCCATGTCCTCGTCCATGTCCCACTCTTCCTCCCATACCTCGGGGCAAACCTCGGCAAACTTCGGTTAGCCGATCGCCCAGCCGGCGGAACTCCTCCCACAGCATCTGCAGCTCTTGCAGGATGGCTGTCTCCACGTCACCCAAGCCTCCCCCAGCAGTCACCACGGTCCCCGATGGCTCCCCATTCCCCGTTGCCCAGACGGCCCCCTCACACTTCTGCTTCTTATGGAAGCAGGCATCACAAGACTTGCGGCGGGCACCGACTTCCCGCTCGCAAGTCCATTTCGCTTGGCAACATCTGAAAAAAATGAGTTAGTCGAATCACCTGAATCAACTGTGTACTTACCGTGTACACTCCACTGCAGGTACCTCCACCTCAACCACCGCTTCATCGGCCAACCTTTCGGCTGCCGACGATTCGGCTGTGGGTTCCCTTACCCTAGGCCTTTTCGAGGATCCCACTTCGGACCCCCCGACTTCCTCCACTGCTGCAGCTTTGTGCTTAGTCTTGCACGCGGCTTTGTGGGCAGCCTTCTCCCGCACCCGTTCCTCCTCTACCAGATGCGCTGCCTCTGCCCGACGCACGGCCTCCGCCTCCTCTTCTTCTTGACGATGCAAATCTTCCATCTTAGCAGCCAGTTCGGCCATTTTGCGGGCGTGTCATTCAGTTGCAGTCTCAGGCATGATGATGGAGGGAGACAGGAAGAAAAAAATTTTCAACTTACCTAAATGGGCATCAACACGATCACATGCCTCGTGGGCAAGGCACTAAGGGGGAAATACTGTTACATTCCATTCCACCTGACTCAGACTCCCAATGGAAGACCGATGGAAATCCGAAAGATTTCAACCAAGATTCGATCAGATTCTGTTCCTGTACTTAGTGTAGACTTCGTACATAGTTACTGTAGTCACTCATAGGTTTTTACTTCGGGCAGTTACTTTGGGTACCGCCCGTACTGCTGACCACAGCTGGTGTACATAGCTATTACCTTGGTCTTCGATCAGATCTCCGATCTTCGGATTTTATTATAGTATTTAAACCTAGTTATTTTGTTTGTATTCCGCAATTCGAATATTATAAGTTTCATACGTTATTCACCCTCTTGTCTTTGGTCTTCGGACTTCCGATCGGTTCCCTACTCGAATTCCCTATCAACCTCTGTCAAATTGGAACACCGTAACAAGCGAAGGGCGCAACTTCTTAAAAGTTGAAGCCAAGTTCCTTACATTCCCCATCAGATTACCGATCGGCCCCCATATGAAGCCTCCTTTCAGCCTACGACTTTAACAAAATCAAATTAAATACATGTGCACCCTGTGAGCAGTTGCTCACAGCAGTGGAGTACTGCTAAAAGAAATGGATAAAAAAAGTTAGCAAGAAAGAAAAAAAGCCCCACCAACTCATGTTTGTAGCAAGGGTGGGGTGTTGTGCGGGTATGCAGTAGTAGTTGTTGTTGTTGTTGTGCAGCTGCTGCTGTCCCCATCATTGCCGCTGTGCCCTTGTCTGTTGTCATCGTTGTCGTTTTTGTTGTCCCCAGCCATTTGTCACCCTGATTTTCATCGTCCTTGCCATTCTTTGTCCTCCCCATTCTTTGTCCTCACTGTTCTTCATCCCTGCCATTCATTGTCCCCATCATTCATTGTCCCCACTATTCATCATCCCTGCCATTTGTCATCCCAGCCACACGACGTCCCTGCTATTTGTCATTCATCAACCCTGGCCGTTCGCTGTCGCCTGTTGTGTTGTTGTCCTCCAGTTGGTGGCTTCCATTGCAATCAGCACCTCCATCTCCCCCCACAAGCAGCGGCTCGCAGGCAGGGTGGCGGTGCTGTGTGACATGGCACCCATTGACGCCCTGCGAGCAGAGGCTTGCAGCAGTGGCATTGGGTAGGTTGTGGCACTGGGTGTAGTTGGCAAGGTCCAGAAGCAGCCCAATGCTGCCCTCCAAGCAGCAGCTCACAGTGGCAGCAAAGGTGTCATTTGGTGGGTGGGCAATTTTGTTATCAAAATGAAAAGCACCTAGAAAAGAAAGAAAAACTTTAGTTAGTTAGTTAGTAAGTAAAAGAAAAGAATCAACTATAAAACAATGTACCCTAGGGCCCAAATGACCCTTGTTCATTGTTTGGGCTGTCTACTTTGTGTTCATTGGGTTGTTGTGGTCATTTTTGTGGAAATGGGGTTGTTGGCATTGTTGTCATGGTCATGGGAAGTTATCTGGGAAGTGGTGCCACATTTGTTTTCAGGTGAACAAATGTGACCACATGGTCTGTGCACAGCCACAGGGTATATAAGCACTCACCAAACAACTGTTTTTCCCCAAGCCTTGTCACACTACATGGATATGTCGTATAAATAATAATATTTAGTACATTTATTAGTTCTTATTTCTTCTGTCTATGTCAATATAATTTACTTATGTAGGATATTATACATACTGTAATAAACTGGTTGCAACTGATTGCAACTGGTTTTATAATGGTTTTTACATATTTTTGAAATTAGGCAACCAGCAACCTGACTGTCTGCAAAAGTGAGCAACCACAACTGATGGTCTAGTTGCAATCAGTTGGGTTCGGTTGGGTTGTGGTCATTTTTTCAGTCCAACCAACCGGACCTTCGAACACTACTATTGACACTTTGTACATAATTTTTCAAAAGTCGCTGCACCATTACACAATCTTACCAGAAAAGGAGTAGACTGGAAATCGGGAGAGCTTCAGCAGACAACATTCAAGGAATTGAAGAGGAAATTTGTGGAAGATCCAGTATTAGTACCAGTAGATTTTACCCAACCGCTAAGGGTAGAATCTCATGCATCCTATTATGCTACTGGCGCAGTATTATCTATGCTATGTGAAGATGAGAAATGGCATCCATGTGCATTCCTGAGGAATTATTGGTGGCCAGGAATTTCTAAATTTGTACAGAGTTATGTGGAGGGTTGTGATACTTGTCAACATGGCAAATCCTATCCAGAAATGCCAGCTGGGAAATTAATGCCAAATCTGATCCCAACAGGACCCTGGATCGATCTTTGTCAACCAACTGTTCTATAAATATCACATCACATCAAATTTTGATCCCCAATTCTATATTTGTCACATCTTCTTGTAGAGCCCACATGAAGATCCTAGTGTGGATTTGGTGTTGCCCTGACAAAGCTGAGCCTTGAGCCCTAGAAAGCCTTCAGTAAGGCCCGGCTTGGCTCAGGCTTCAAGGGCTCGGTGGCCCGGGCTTCAGGGCTTTGGGCTGGGCCTTGGACATCACTAGCTGTAAGCCACTGAAAATTAGCCTATTTGTCGCTAACAGTTAATTATGATATCAAGGTGTCATGCAGCAGATCCTCAGCAAGCTCAAATCATGCTTGCAACTCACCAGACTGAATTCAACATAGATGCACTTCCAACATGTCATGGGTGACCACAACGGATGTGTGATATGGTGAAAATATATGCTTGTATTTGTGGGAATGCTGTTGACCTGGATGAAATGGTGGTGGGCTTGGAAACTGCTGTCCGTTGCGGGTTCAAGGGCTGTGAAACTTCGTGGGTATGTTGTTGGTATTAATATTTGTTCTATCGATACTCATCTGCTCTTTCCGAACTCAAGTTTCATTTGAAATGTTTAAACTTTGAATGCGCACCGAGAGGCTGGCATTGTGAAAATCATGCGACCCATTCACAAAAACATGCATGCATGGCATAGCATATCATGTACTTGAACTATGTAACAGACAGGCTGTGTGTTGGAATGAGTGGTTGGACATTTTAGATTAGAACACTAATACACTGAGGCATATTACTAATAAACTTACTAATGCAAAGTCTCGAGTACTGTAGAACACACTAGTAAAATAGTCAAGTAGTATAAAAGCTGGACATTAGTAGAGTACAAAAGAATTAATTCATTCTGTTTACCCACTGTGCAAGACCATTGCTGTCAATAGGTTATGGGCCCTGCGAGGTCATAAAGAACAGACAATTATCTTACTCCACATTCGCCCTCATCAATCTTTGATCATAACAATACACAGCCAGCATGTCGGAAGAATCATCATACACATCAGGAACATACCAGATGGAGTTACTGAAGGCCAACAATTGGATGCAATGGAAGCGAAGAATGCTTGCCATGCTCCAGGACCTCGGACTGGAGAAATATATTGCAAAGGATGCAAAAGCTCCAGAATCAGCAGATAGATCAAATCCGATGACTGCAGAGCTAGAGGAGCAGAAGAAATGGAGGGATGGGGACACAAAAGCATGTACATGTATTGAGTTAGTGATTGGCAATGCAGAAATGATCCACACCAGTGGTGCTGACAGCATGAGAGAGATATGGGATCAGCTCACCACAGTCAAGGAATCCAAGGGCTGGCTCGGAGTTCTTGCAACCCACTGTGCACTTTACAGGATGACTGCCAAAGAAGGATTTGATATGGTGGAACACATATCAAATTTATGCAAGCTACAGGAGGAATTACACTTGATGGAAAACAAGGTACCAGATGAGGATTTCGTAATGATTCTCATTACATCACTACCCGAGAGTTGGGATCAATATACATCTGCTTACCTAGGATCAAGCAGCAACAAACCCACTCTTAGATCACATGAATTGGTCGCCATCCTACTAGAAGAGGATAGGCAGCGACATGGGAGAAGTGATGACACTGCCTCTGGAGTGGCTATGCAAGCAAAATTTCCGAGGAGAGACAAGGGAGCAGAGAAGAGGAAATGTTTCAACTGTGGAAAGGAAGGCCACATTAAATAGGAATGTTGGTCTAAAGGTGGAGGCTGCAAAGGAAAGGGACCCACAAGAAGAAAGAAAGGTGATCGAGTGCATCAAACCCAAGAATCTATTAATACATCACTCAATGATGTCGCCTACTCGACTCAGGAATCACGAGAATTTTCGCGCTATGACTGGATCCTGGATTCAGCTACTACCTCACACATCTGTGCAACCCGGGAAGCATTTACCCAGTACACCCCACTTCACAATGCAACCATCCATGGTTTGGGATCACAACCAATCAGTGTGCAGAGGCATGGGACAGTGATGGTAAACTTTAAAGTTGATGGGAAATTAATTTGGCACACATTACGGGAAGTGCTGCATGCACCTGATGCCAAGAATTGCCTACTCTCCATCAGCCATTTTGATGCGGGAGGGGGAGACATCCAATTCAAGGATGGGAAAGCCATTCTATGAGACAAGAGTAATCGGACCGTAGGAATTGGCAAAGTTAAAAATAGACTATACCTCTTGGATGCACAAGCAGAATTGCTGGGCCAGGAGAGAGCAAATTTTGCCTCAACCCAGAAACTATCATGGGATCAGTGGCACCACAGATATGGACATCTGTCAATGGGCGCATTGGAAACCCTGAAAAAGGAGAAACTAGTGAAGGGACTTGTGATCAATGAATCTTCGATCCCATCACAATCATGCGAAGCCTGTATTCAGGCTAAACGAGCACATTGGCCATTTCCAAAGGAAGCCGAAAATAGATCCATGGTAGCTGGGGAGTGTGCCATGAGTGACGTGTGGGGAGCAGCCCATGTGGAATCCATTGGAAAATGGAAATACTATATTTCCTTCACAGATGATGCCAAGTGCTATGTCACGCCCCTATTTTTATGAACCAAGGACCAGGCACACTCTCAGATCAAAACTTACATAAACATGATCGAGAACAAATTTGGATGAGCCCCAAAATATTTACGCTTTGACAATGGGAAGGAACTTGTAAACAAAGAATTGGAAAAGTTTGCAAGTGACAAAGGAATCACCATTGAAACCACAGCACCATACTCACCATCACAGAATGGGGTTGCTGAGAGATTCAATAGGACACTTCTTGAATTAGCACAGGCAATGCTGATCAAGAAGGACTTACCTGTATTCCTTTGGGATGAGGCAGTGGTGCATGCAGCCTATTTATGGAACAGAGCGCCTACACGTGCACTTGATGGGATGACACCATATGAGGCATGGATGGGGCAGAAACCGAATGTGGCGCACTTTCACAAATTTGGATGCGACATTTGGGTTCTTGATGAATCTAAAAATAGATCAAAATTATCCCCGAAATCAAAGAAGATGAAATTCACGGGATTCATGGACAGATCAAAATCAATCTGCTACTATGATGCAGCCACACGATCAATCAAAATATCACAAAATTTTGCATTCAATGAAAATGATGAACTATGGGAACTAGATATATATACAGATGTACCGGGTTTACAAGCTGAGGTTCAGCAAGAGTCAAGTGACAACTTTGCAAACCCTGAAACTCCCAACACACTACCCATCATTGAAACTCAACTACCTGGAAATACCCCTAAACCCATCACAGAAACTCCCACGAGACCAGTGTGTGAGGGGAGAAAACCCCTAGACTACAGGAAAATCAATAACCCCCATGCACAGCCATCAAGATGTATACCTGCACAAATGGCTCCACAGGAGGTGTCGAGACCCACAGCAGCATCAGCAGCTAGACACACAGCACGAGAAACGGCTCACCTAGCTCACAATACGTTAATCAACAAACTGGAGCAACAAGATCTGGGTGATCTGGAATGGCTTCCACAAACTTGTGAGGAGGCAATTAAATGTGATGAGGGACTAGAGTGGGGGAAAGCAATTGATGAGGAGTACAATCAACTGATAAAAAAGGGGACTTGGAATTTGGAGGAGCTCCCGATAGGCAGGGAAGCTATAGGATGCAAATGGGTATTTGATCGGAAGAAGGATGAAAAAGGAAACATTGTCAAATACAAGGCACGCCTCATTGCTCATGGTTTCTCACAGAAACCAGGAGTGGACTACATGGATTCTGGAACATTCGCACCTGTGATGCACTTTGAAACCTTATGGACCATGCTGGCCCTTATGGGATGTGCGGCAGATGGACATAAAGGGCGCATACCTTAATGGATGGCTAAAAGAGGAAATTTACATGAAACAGCCAGCTGGGTATGATGACGGATCAGGACGTGTATGCCGACTCATCAAAACATTATATGGACTTAACCAAGCTGGAAACAAATGGAATAATGAGTTCGATGGCACAATGAAAGATTTTGCCTACACAAATACACACTCCGACTACTGTTGCTATATTAGGCGACAGGGGGAGAATTTTGCAATTGTCCTGGTATGGGTGGATGACTTAGTTGTATTCACCAATAGCCCCGCCGAGAGCGATCGTGTCGAGCATGAACTCAAACAGAAGTTCGACATCAATACTCTTGGTGAGCCATCACTATTATTAGGCATGAAAATCACATGTGACAAAGGGAATCAAGTCACTACATTGTTGCAGGCACACTATATTGACAAAATCTTACATTGAGTAGGACTACAGGATGCCAATCCCATCTCCACACCACTCGATCCAAATGTCAATCTCGAAACCAATGAAACCGAACAGGACAAATTGGGAAATAACCAGGAATTTGATCATGATCAGGCTTCTAACATTTATGCCTGAGCAATCGGATCTTTGATGTATGCGGCTATTGGGACGCGGCCAGATATTACATATGCTGTGCACACTCTGGCAAAATTCACAAAATCACCGCAATCCAAACATTGGACGCCCATCAAACAGATATTCCGATATCTCAAGGGGACACGTGATTTTCACCTCACATATGGTGGACCGGAACACATACACAGTACTGAAATCTCGATGTATTGTGATGCAGACTGGGCATCAAGTATGGACAGGAAATCCATCAGTGGCTATGTATTTTTACTTGCAGGTGGCGCAGTTTCCTGGAGTTCAAAGAAACAGGCAACTGTTGCACTGTCGACTGCAGAAGCCGAATATGTCACCGCCACCTACGCTGCCAAACAGGTCTTATGGCACCATGCATTATTTGATGAACTCAAAATTTCACAACCCGAGACATCAATTTTATTCACGGATAATCAGGCAGCCATCACTATATCACACCATCCCGAATTTCATGCGTGCACGAAGCATATTGATATCACACATCATTTCTTATGTGATTTGATCGGATCAGGCACCATCGAAAAAACTTATATTCAAATGCGTGAAAATCTCGCAGACATATTTACAAAGGGTTTACCTAGGCCATTGCATCATGACTTAACATATGGCATTGGAGTATTGTCCAACCAAGGGGGAGTGTTGGAATGTGTTGGAATGAGTGGTCGGACATCTTAGACTCGGATACTAATACACCGAGGCATATTACTAATAAACTTATTAAGCAAAAGAGTCTCGAGTATTGTAGAACACACTAGTAAAAATATTCCAGTAGTATAAAAACTGAACATTAGTAGAGTACAAAAAAAAATTCATTCTGTTTACCCACTGCGCAAAACATTGCTGTCAATAGGTTATGGGCCCTGCAAGGTCATAAAGAACAGACGATTATCTTACTCCACATTCGCCCTCATCAATTTTTGATTGTATCAATACACAGCCAGCATGTCGGAAGAATCATCATACATATCGGGATCATACCGAATGGAGTTACTGAAGGCCAACAATTGGATGCCATGGAAGCGAAGAATGCTTGCCATGCTCCGGGACCTTGGACTGGAGAAATATATTGCAAAGGATGCAAAAGCTCCAGAATCAGCAGATAGAACTAACCCGACGACTGCAGAGCTAGAGGAGCAGAAGAAATGGAGGGATGGTGACACAAAAGCATGTACATGTATTGAGTTAGCGATTGGCGATGCGGAAATGATCCACATCAGTGGCACTGACAGCGCGAGAGAGATGTGGGATCAGCTCACCACGGTCAAGGAATCCAAAGGCCAGCTCGGAGTTCTTGCAACCCGCCGTGCACTTTACAGGATGACTGCCAAAGAAGGATTTGATATGGTGGAACATATATCAAAGCTACGCAAGCTACAGGAGGAATTACATCTAATGGAGAACAAGGTACCTGATGAGGATTTCGTAATGATTCTCATTACATCACTGCCCAAAAGTTGGGATCAATACACTTCTGCCTACCTAGGATCGAGCAGTAACAAGCCCACTCTAAGATCGCACGAATTGGTTGCCATCCTACTAGAAGAGGATAGGTGACGGCATGGTAGAAATGATGATACAGCCTCAGGAGTGGCTATGCAAGCCAAATTTTCAAAGGGATACAAAGGATCAGACTCAAAGACAGTAAAGAGGAAATGTTTCAACTGTGGAAAGGAAGGCCACAATAAAGAGGAATGTTGGTCTAAAGGTGGAGGCCGCGAAGGAAAGGGACCTGCAAGAAGAAGGAGAGGTGATCTAGCATATCAAACCCAAGAATCTATTAATACATCGCTCAATGATGTCGCCTACTCGACTCGGGAATCACAAGAATTTTCGCGCTATGACTGGATTTTGGATTCAGCTACCACCTCACACATTTGTACTACCAGAGAAGCATTTACAAACTATACCCCACTACATGACGCAACCATTCAAGGCCTGGGATCACATCCGATCATCGTGCAGGGACGCAGGACAGTGAACGTAAACTTTAATGTTGATGGGAAATTAATTCGGCACACATTATGGGAAGTGCTGCATGCACCTGATGCCGAGAATTGCCTACTCTCCATCAGCTGTTTTGATGCAGGAGGGGGAGACATCCAATTCAAGGATGGGAAAGCCATTCTACGAGACAAGAGTAACCAGACCGTAGGAATTGGCAAAGTTAAAAATAGACTATACCTCTTGGATGCACGAGCGGAATTACCGGGCCAGGAAAAGGCAAATTTTACCTCAACCCAGAAATTATCATGGGATCAGTGGCACCGCAGATATGGACATCTGTCAATGGGTGCATTGGAAACCCTGAAAAAGGAGAAACTGGTGAAGGGACTTATGATCAACGAATCTTCGATCCCATCACGATCATGCGAAGCCTGTATCCAGGCTAAACAGGCACACCGGCCATTTCCAAAGGAAGCCAAAAATAGATCCACAGTACCTGGAGAACGCGCTATGAGCGACGTATGGGGACCGGCTCGTGTAGAATCCATTGGGAAGTGGAAATACTATATTTCATTCACAGATGATGCCAAACGCTACATGACACCGCTATTTTTATGAACCAAGGACCAGGCGCACTCACAGATCAAATCTTATGTAAACATGATCGAGAACAAATTTGGATGAGCCCCAAAATATTTACGCTTTGACAATGGGAAGGAACTTGTAAACAAAGAATTGGAAAAGTTTGCAAGTGACAAAGGAATCACCATTGAAACCACAGCACCATACTCACCATCACAAAATGGGGTTGCTGAGAGATTCAATAGGACACTTCTTGAATTAGCACGGGCAATGCTGATTGAGAAGGACTTACCTGTATTCCTTTGGGATGAGGCAGTGGTGCATGCAGCCTATTTACGGAACAGAGCGCCTACACGTGCACTTGATGGGATGACACCATATGAGGCATGGACAGGGCGGAAACAGAATGTGGCGCACTTACGCGAATTTGGATGCAACGTTTGGGTTCTTGATGAATCTAAAAATAGATCAAAATTATCCCCGAAATCAAAGAAGATGAAATTCACAGGATTCATGGACGGATCAAAATCAATCCGCTACTATGACGCAACCACACGATCAATCAAAATATCATGAGATTTTGCATTCAATGAAAATGATGAACTACGGGAACTAGAAATATATACAGATGTACCGG
>QLOK01001718.1:0-18716 GCA_003313805.1 Tricholoma flavovirens
CCCAGTATGCATACAGTCTGGTATCTAGTAGATGTTTGTTTTGCAAGACAGTGTTAGCTACTGGTGGTAGAGGTGACTGACCAAGTACCTAGTGTGGCTGAGTACCTGACCAGGCACAGTAGTCCAAGAAGAAAGTCACACATATGTGAACTATTTTTCCATTCTGCTGTAATGTAATTGAAAAGCTGTGCAAGACCTGAGGAACTATGTGAATAGTTGTTATTTAAATCAATGCAGTCTGGCAAGCAACCTGACAAATATGAGACATGATCAATGTTTATCAAAAAGTAAACTTACAATGCAGAAGAGGCAGCCAATACTAAATGAATAATGCCCAGACAATAGAGAGTTATAAGTTTCTGTAATGAATATCTTGACCTTTTGAGTTAAAGCAAATGTAGTAGCAATTGGCAAGTGATATCAACATAAGATCACATGAGTTGCAAATCACTTTATTGTTGAAAGACTGGCATGGGTGCTTGACATGTGACCATACAGTTGATCCTAACCATAAGTTTGTAATAACATTCCCAGTGGCAGCTCTGAGTTGAAAATCACTGGATTATTTCACTACTGGCATGCTGGCACAATATGGTCATTCACAGTAGCGATTTGAAGCATTATTTTGGTGTGATTTGAGAATTGATTTGAACTGAATGAGCGAGATCGGCAGTACGGCATCAAGCTCAGAGTTTGAATTCACCTGCAAGGATGCATCAAGTTAGCATCAAGCATTCTCTTGAGTGTTCATCATAAATGCTGCCTCCTACCAAGGAGATTCTCGAAGCATGCTGTGTTCTTTTGCTTGCTGATCAGGATGAGAAGGCCAGCAAGAAAAAATCCAAAAATCCTCAGAAAGCTGACAAGGAAAACCGCACTCCAGGCACATTGCTGCAGAAGTGCACCATTGCTGTGCAGTAGGTTTTTCTCATGAATCTTGGATGTCTACTGACTAGTTTGTCCTGAAGGTGGTCAAAGTAGAAGTATTACCCTCTCACTGACCAGTTACTGACTCTGATTGAAGCTAAGCCACATTACTGCCAAGCCTTTGGTTTTCTAAAGATATCACTGGCAATGTGTCGAGTGGTGGGAAGAAAACTGCCGAGCTGTACAAGGAGATTGTGGAGGCAATGTTTGTCACACTGGAGGGCTACCAGTACCCTTCTAGTGATTTGCTGACCCTTCAGAAAGCTGTCAGCAACTGTATTGCTGTGTGAGTCATCCTGTGATATTGTATCAAGTTTAGCTGATGCTGTAATTGTATGACAGGTTGAAGAAAGTGTACCATGAACATTGTGAAGAGCTTGGTGTGACAGGACAGGGTCTTGTAGAGTCAGGATGCCAGGATGAGATAACAGCAGGATTGCAGTTGGCGAACATTTGGGGTGTGTCGCAACCATGACTTTTGTGTTGTAATGAAACTGATCTGTTACTGGGCAGAACTCATTGAGACAAAGTTTCCATGGTATCTGTGCATGCACCAGCTGATGGGGACCAGTCCAGTCATTGACCAAGCTGCAATTACACACAGTCAAACACTGGTTGATCTTAGTACCATGGGACATCTCAGTCAGTCTTCTGCCCAAAGTCCAGGTGATGATGACTCCCTCCAAATTGATTGGCCACCATCCCCATCCCCAAGTGATAGAGGTGACAAGAGTGACAATGAAGATGATAATGACAACGATGAAGATTCCACTGCTCAGTCATCCCCCTCCTCTCTTCCTCCCCACCTTGACCTCTTGCTACTCCTACTCCAATGCCAAGATTGAACTGCCCACTTCAATCCCACATACCAACAAGTGCAAAGCTATTGCTGATAAGGTCCAGGAAATAGCTGACATGGATCATTCTCAGTGCATGAAGATTGCCAAGACCAAGGAGCAAGAGAAGACAAGCTGATCTCAAGCCAAATACCAGTCAAAGCATGCTCTTGAGATGGCACATATGGAGTTTCAGCATCATGAGGCTGAATCTGCACATCAACACCAACCTCAGATACTTGAGAAGCAGGTTGAACTTGAGCATCTCAGGTTTCAGGGGCATGGACATGGACTCGGACATGCTCATTCTAGCCATGCGGTTCCCACCCCTGCTCCTGGTCCTTCCTCTGGTAGTATGTTTAACTTTAACCCTTCCCCTTCTTGCCCGATGTTTGGTATAGACCTGGTTTTTAACTAGTATTCTTCTTACTCTTTATTATCCTCTTATTCTTATGTTAATCATTTTATGCTGTTTTCTAATCATCTACATCCATACTGTTGTCATTCATATACTTGGATAATTCCTCCTTTAACTCTTCTCGTTTTATCTGCCCATCTAAGAGATCAATGTCATCATTCTTATCACATTCTTCCTCTTCCCTAGCTGCCTTTTGCCGCTGTTCTCTCCGCCACTTTTGCTCCTCCTTCTTGTGTTTTCTTTGATACTTAATTCCATCTTGGTAAAATTTATCTTTTGACATATCTTGCCCATCCTCATGGTTCATAGCAAATGTATGAAGGTTGATGCATGCCATAATCCAGTAAGTTGCATACTTGAGGCCCTGTTCCCCATCAATAGGGAGATGTAGGTCCTTCAAAGATGACCATCTTCCTTTCAAAAATCCTACACAGTGCTCTGAGCATACATGGATGGCTGACACATGATAGTTGTATGTTGTGTTTTCAGGAGTATCTTTTTCAGGTCTGTGAAAAATCTGAGTTAGACCCAACCTGAGAATAGTATGTAGAATGCAAGTACTCAATTTTTGTATGGGGCCTGACATGATTTCTGTAGAGGATAAGCAGAATCTCCCCAGACCCATTCATCTTCCTCCAATAGCCTATCATGTTGTTGAACAGTCAATGTCTCTTGCCAGGCTGTTGCATCCTGTTGACTTCCTGGAAGGCCAATACAAAAATCCATAATACAACAATCAGGTGTTGAAACAAGCTAAAGATAAACATATAAATATCAACAATATAAGCACTTGGGAAAACAGTTTACCTGAAAATTGATTGAGTAGTTTGATTTATGATCAAACCAGATGTTTCCAAACCAGGATGGCTGCCGAAAAAGTGGTACAAGTGTATCATCTACCATGAGCCAACCATTCTGCCAGGCAGTACATGACATTGATTCCACCCACTCCTTTGAAGCAGCCTTTGCCTCTGCACTTGCCCATTGAACTGAGGCTGATTGGAAACGCTGTGAGCAGGTAGCCTTCAAGATACATGTTGTCATGAGGTGTACTGTTCCTACTCCCACTCCAAACTGTAATGCTACCTTGAGAGATGAAGCAGCATTTCCATAATGCCCAAGGCAGTAGAGTGCAATAACAGCCTGCTCCTTGACTGGGCATTTAAGGATTGTTGGAATTGTTGTGGAACACTTCGTCATCCTCTATTGCAGTAACAAGATCATCAAAGCAACCAGGATCAATATGAAGATAAGAGCGGAAAATATGAGGTTGGTTATGTTTGTATTCATGAAGGATGAGATGCATCAGTTCCTCTGTCTTGAGTATCGGGGACTGCTGTTCTAGGTATCGGTCTGCAAATAGGGCTGCCATCTGTGTAACATATTTCTCAGCAGGTGTTGGTTCCAAGTCTGAGTCACTAGAACTTGATGAAGATGAACTGCTCCATCCACTAGAGGACTCTGTATCACTGGATGAAGTGGAAGAGTCTGAGTCATGAAGCTCATCATCAAGAATTGTTCAGCTTCAATTCTGGCAAGGAAATCCACTAGGAAGGCCTGGTGAAGGGCATCAGCAGCTAGCTGTCTGTCAGAGAGGGTGGGCATGGTGAGGTAGCAGTGGTGTACCCTTGTATTGTCATTTATATAGCTTTTCCTTAGCTACAGCCAGTGCAGTATGTGCTATAAGTAGATACAGTGACCAGGAGTTGATGTTTCAAGCTCTGCTTGGTATTGTTTGGCAGTGGTTTCGGGATACAGTTTCAACTCAATTTCGGACTCTCCTGAAACCTGCTGAAGTCTGCCAAAACTGAAATCAAATCTCAAATCAGCTTGAAATAAGCCTTCAAATGGCTACTGTGAACCCTAATCTATATCTAACTCAAAGCCACACAATTTAATTGCAGTTGCAGAGTTGTCATTGTATGATCTATAATTTTACAACACAGGTCCATTTACAAAGCATATGTTCTAGTGTAGATGTGTCAAATTTTATCTTCTTCTTGACCTCCTCTGAGAGGTTGCTGTTGAGATAGTTATATAAAAAAGAAAAACCAGAAACAACATCTTGCACTGTTGAACATTCTGGAACAAGACCAAGATGTGATGAAATTTTGCTTATGGCTGGTACAACAGGTGTTAGCCCAGTTTGGTGATAACTGATAAGTACTACAAAGTATGTACATAGAATATATATATACTTGCTAAACAGGGCTATGCCACACAGCAAGGGGCAGTGAGCAGCAGTGTCCCGAATAGTGGATGTGCATGATCACACAGAAATCCAACACTCCCCCATGATCAGCATATCCAAAAAGGAAAAAAAAAGTCCATATCCATATTGCTCCCCCATTTCCCATATCCTGCACAAGGTTGCAGCAAACAACACAAGGCCACTCCAGGGCACTCCGCTGGATCAACAAATGATGCCTCTTCTGACTAACCATGTGGCTCTCTGTGGCACTCAGGATCCTCTTGTAATGGGGGCATCACAACTCTCCTAAAATGCAAAATCATCCAAGGTAATTGCTGCCTTATCAGTTGTTTCCTCCTTTTTCTTCTCCTTGCAATTCCTGGAGATGTGTCCCATTTTACCACAATTATAGCACGTGATTGATTTCAGTCTGGTTCATCGTGCAATCAGGGCAGTGTCATGGGATTCTGGTTGGCCTCGCCTTCCTTCTTCATCAAGTAATGCTCCTGTGACATTGGTCAGCACTAATTCTCCTGTTGAGGCTGTGAGTGATGCCACAATGTTTCCCCATGACTCATGTAGATTGAATATCAGAACATCAATTATGTCTACATCAGGAAGTTTGACTTTGATCAATTTAAGTCGTGCTGCGAGATCTGTGATGCTGGTGATGTATTCTGCGATCGGGCATGTGTCATCATGCTGGTAGCCATAAAATTGCCTTTTAAGGGAAATGCACATCACGCGGCTGTTCTTCTCATAGATTTCGGCAAGTGCCTTCCATGCTGATGGCCCATCACTGCTATCCCAGATGTAGCTATACTGGTTTTGGGAGATTGTTAACCCAATGTAAGTCAATGCCTCCTCAGATTTCTTTTCCCAATCATCTCCACTACTCTGGGTGGCTTGTCTTTTGTCAGCACATCCCAGCAGCCAGCCCACCTTAACACCATGCTGATCATGAATTTCCAATCGTGGTAGTTGTTCCCATCAAGTTTAGGGATGTTACCAAGAAGCGAGTTGACATTTGACATGATCCAAAAATAAATTGATCAAACAAGTGTGATAAGAAAGCAAAAGAGTGACAGTGTGAAATGAGCGACAATTTTGTACCAAGCGCGGATCGGTTATGATGAAATTTTGCTTATGGCTGGTACAATGGGTGTTAGCCCAGTTTGGTGATAACTGATAAGTACTACAAAGTATGTACATAGAATATATATATACTTGCTAAATGGGGCTATGCCACACAGAAAGGGGCAGTGAGCAGTGGTGTCCTGAATAGTGGATGTGTGCGATCACACAGAAATCCAACAAGATGCTTCCAACCTAGCAATGCATCTTTATCTAGCTTGAAAATCAGTCTTCCCATCTGTTCAACTGTAGGCTTTGTGACTATGCCCTCCATTGCTAAATCTCCACATATAAGAAGAGCTGTTAATGGTCCAATATTTGGGAAGTTTGGTTCGGACTGTACAGTCCATACCAGCATCTGTCCAGTTTGCTTCCTAACCTCATCTCTTTTCTGTTTTTCTTCAGCCTTTCTTGCCTTTGCGTCTGAAACTGGATCATATGTATCAATGTTGTCCACAGTTTCTGGTTCATATTTAGAGCAGAGGAAGGAGAATAATGACATATAACCTGTAAAACTGTCATTGCAAAAAGATGTCCATTTGTGATGAAGTGCCCAGTACCAAGAGGCAAGTTCAATCACTCTATGCTTGTTCCCAGGAGCATATGTGTTGCTAACAACAAAGTATTCCTGAAACTTTCCTGCACCTTCAAGCACCTTGTAGTTCTCCCAATCCTCCAAACTAGCAAAATGGCCACCATGTTCATGAGCAAATGGTCCACCACAAAACCACCCTGGTGCATTAAAATACTCCAGAATTGTTCAGGAGTGATCTCATCAGAAAGACTATAGACAGTCAATCACACCTTTAATCAAGTTGGGGCACATTCTCAAAATGGGAGTAAATGATCCAATTTATTAGCCACCTGATAAACAATCTTGTCTTTGCTGTTCAAATATTGAGTCAAACCATTATGAACAATAGGCAAGAGAATTTGTAGATAGGTGAGAAAGACTTTGCATTTAATTGCTGTATGTTCAGGTGTGGACAGTGGATTTGGAGAAGGGATAAGAGATAGTGACCGATAGTGACAATGGAGGTTGTTGAATGCAGATGGATTTTTGCTGAGAAGAATTGACCCAATAAGCATTGAAATCAGACAAGACATCAAGTGATAGTCTTATTGGCAATGCAGGATCAAGTTAAACCACTAGTTAACAGATAACTTTGTAGAGTGCCAACCACTTTGTCAAACTTGATTTCTGTAAGACATGCAGTTCTTCAAGCACCCATAAGAATTCCCACTAGTTGGAATATAATCTCCACATAGGTTTGATCAGAAATATAGACTTTGGAACAATGGCCAGAATGGTAGCAAGTGCTCAAAACCAAAGATTGCCCATGGCACTTGAAGGAAATTTAAGCCACAATTTCAAACATTCAGCTTTTTCAACTTGGTAACCCAGAATTCAAAAGTTGAAAGTGGCTGAGTCAATCTCCTGACTTGTGAGGTAGTCTGTAGATGAAAATTGTATGATTTTCCCAGTACATTTGTGATTGGAAGAATGATAGTGATGGATATCATGGATTAGGCATTCCAGCCAGTTGCCAGAAGAAGAATGGTTCTGGTATGATTGACAGATAACATTTTGAAGCCAGTTCAATAAGTTATGTGGTATAGGGGGTTTGAACCCTTAGAGCTGGGACTTCAGATGGGTGATCAATATGGGGATACACTTCATGATGATCTGGTTGCCACCTCCATAATCATGTGACATGGGGCATGGGGGCCAGTGCATGGCCAGCAGTGAAACTGGACTTTTGATGAGAGCCAGTCTGATGCCATCACTAGATCACTATTTGGAATCAGTTGGTGGTCTCTGAAGATAATGTTGAAACATTGCCAAAGTCTCCATTCAGAAACCATTATAATGCTTCTGGTATAGCAAAGCTCCACAGCAGAGATCTGGCTGTAGTGAAGCAGCCCATTCAAGCTGGACCATACATCCTGGACCAATTTTGCTGTGGAAGGTTCAGGAGGAGCTTGTAAGGGCAACCTTACGATCAGAGTCCTAAGAACTCGATACTTGCAAGGGAAACCCAAAGATTAGATGGAATAAACTATTAACAAGAAAAGCAAATACCTTGCAAGGGAAATCCAAAGAGAAAACTCTAAGGAGTCTGTTGCAAGGCCGAAGTATGTACATATAGGGAGGGCATGCAACATTCTAAAATAATCCAAGCTCCTTTCAGTCTAGCACTAATTCAGATCCAGGGGTCTCCATCAGCCAGTGATGGTGTCTGCATCAGGCCCTGATTGGTAATGGGTGTGAGAAGGTGTCCTTGATTGTTTCTGCAGGCACAACAACTGCACAATGGGTTTGCACAAGAGTGTTGACTGTGAGGATGGGGATGGTATGACAGGAGTTGGTTGAATTTCATGTTGGGATTGTAGATGGTTTGTGCAGAGGGTGCCTTGATTGCATAAAGGTGCCTTTGTTGTGGAAACATTTGTGGCTGTGCGCAAATGTGTGCAAACCATTGTAGGGGCTCGTCAGGTGTTCCCCTTACATCAACCCCCCCTTAAGGCACAGTGCCCTGATGTGCAAGGTTCTGTCAATGTGGATATTGTGGTCAGAATCCCATCTGTCCAAAGGTGAGTGCATTAATCCACTTTGGCACATTCAGATGAGCCCTATAGAAGTCTGCAATCAGTTCTGTGGATTGAGATCCTCTTCTGGAATCCATGAATTCTCTTTGTGCCCACAACCTCTTCATCTGACCAGATACTGCAACCTCCTACCCTTCATCCTGCTGTCCAGCACCTCCTCCACCTCATACCTCTCCTCTCCTCCTACAATCTTGGGGGGCAGTGGCAGTTTTGCATGGCAACCTTCGATTGGGTGCAGCAGAATGGGCATGAGCTTGACAATGTGGAAGACTGGGTGTATTTGCACCATCAACAGGGGTAGTAGGAGGCAATAGGCATGTGAGCCAACAGGATGAATGACCAGGTACAGCCCCAGGAACCGATGTGCAAATTTCTTTGTGGGTCTAGTTGTGCTAATGTCTGACGCATCCAAGAAGACCTTCTCACTGATCGCAAAAACTGGCATGGGAATGCGCCTCTGGTTATAGTACCTTGCCATATCATTCTTTGATTTCGCAAGGGTGGTGCAAGCTTCCTCCAATGTTGATTTCATCTGATCTGCAAACTTGTTGACTGCCTTGAGCCCTGATGGTTGCTGATTGGGCTTGAACCCCATTTGCAGGTGTTGGCCAGTATCGATGAAGAAGGGGGAGTGCTGAATAGATGAGTGGACATGGTTGTTGTATGCAAATTCACCCAGAGGTAGCAGGGTGTCCCAGTCATTCTGGCACTCATTCACAAAAGTGTGAATGTACTGTTTGAGCTCCTGATTTACTTGTTCAGTCTGCCCATTGGACTGCAGGTGATATGCTGTGGAGGCTGACATGGTGATGCCTAGCAAGCGATACAATTCATGCATGAACTGTGCTACAAACTGTGGTCCCTGATCTGAGAGCATCAACTTCGGCAACCCATGCAGTTTCCACACATTCTGCAAGTACAATCGCACCAATCCCAGTGCCTTCATGGTGGTGTGAGTGGGTATGAAATGGCTGTGCTTGCTCACCAAGTCTACCACCACCATCATCCCATGGAATCCATGGGAGTCAGGAAGTTCAGTGATGAAATCAACACTTACCACGTCCCAGTGATTTTCTGGGACTGGGAGGGGGTGTAGTTCGCCAAAAGGTCAGTGCTTCTGCACCTTTGCAGTACTGACCTACAAAGTGCGACATGTTGGGCCACCAGTAGTTGCGTGAGATGAGTTCAAGCATCTTCCAGCACCCTGCATGTCCACCAATCTTGGAGTCATGATGCTGTTCTGTGATTCTGCACCATAAGTCTGGTATGAGTGGAACATAAATGCGATCACAAAACCTCCATAATCCATCCTCTTTTGTCCACTCTGAGCTTCGCAAGGTCTTGCCCTTCGCCCTATCCAACTCCTTCATCACTACACTAACACCACTGCATCTTTGCTCTTTCCAGCCCAAACCCCTTTCCGCACTTCCTGCAAGATGTTTTGCTCAGCTCCCTTGACTGTCATCCCTTCGAGTGTGTGAAGTGCGAAATATTCAGGGTGGAGGAGGGTCATGTCACAATTGTCATCAGCGCCATTAGCATGATCAGCTCACTGTGAAAGTGCATCACATTTACCCATACTTTTCCCAGGATGGTGGTGCATCACAAAGTCAAACTGTGAAAGATACAGCAACCAACACACTTGTCTGCAATTGAGCTTTTTCATGGTCACCCCAGGTTCTTGTGGTCAGTCCAGATCTCCACCTTATGCTTTGCACCTTCAAGGAAATGCCTCCATTCCTCTAGCAATCTCATCACTGCCAGCATTTCCTTGTCATGGATCTTGTAATTGTGCTCAACTGCACTGAACGACTTCGAGTAGAACATGATGGGGTGCCATTTGAGATCATTGGCTGATTGTTGTGACAGTACTGAGCCAGTCGCATAGTCTGAGCTATCTGCCTCGATGTGGAATGCTTTGGAATCATCAGTGAAACAGAGAATAGGGGAGGATGTGACCTGATCCTTAATCTTGTCAAAAGTGCCTTGTTCCAATGGTCCCCACTCTCATTTGTGCTCCTTCTTAGTGAGCTCGAAAAGCAGCTTTGCATGTGTGAAAAGTCTTTGATGAAGTGGCAGTAGAAGTTTGTGAACCCTAGGAAGGACTGTACCTCTTTGTGCTGATACATACACATCGCAGGTAGTACTCAGTGAACATTCGATCAACCATGAACAACAATATTGAGCCCTTGATAATTCTCGAGCTCTTCAATCGAGCCCTACAAATGTCTTTGAACCCTCCTTGATCATCATGATCGACCTCAATTGTCTTTGAGCATCTTCAATTGAACTTCGAGCATACACTTTGTGCACTTCGGTGGCCATATTCATTATTATCAGACATTCATACTGCACCCCTGCACCTTGTGACATCATATGACAAGCTTATTGCATGAAGAACAATAGCCAGGATCGTGTTTTGAAGGACATGAGATGGTTTTTGAAGTATTTCAGACTCCTTAAAGGGAACACATGTATGTACCACATGATACCCTTTCAATTGTCTCACATTTGCATCATTTCATCATCTACCCATCCTATTTAGCCCCATATTACCGTTCTCATCCCACCTTGTCATGTAGGCCTCATGTTCAATTTCCTTTTTAGTACTATCTTTCATATGTCATATAAACATTGTATTAGGTACAATATCATTCATGTTATCATCCCGGTAGTCTGATTCAAGTGGTCATACACTTGAGTCCAAGTATTTCATCTTAGTTTGAAGTTTGTGAAATCATTGCAATCTTCCTCAATAAAACATTGCACTGCTATATCGAGCCTCCTGACCCTCATCTCTACCTCAATATTATTGTATCCACCTCGCTTTTACCTCTCTCATTACATCCCCATCATCTCTCTTCTCACAATACTTGTTCATCATACTCTGATTTATCAAACTTTTATTGCATCCTTGATATTTCCTCAACCTCTCTTTGATATTCCTTGATATCCCTCACTAGTAATCCCCCCAACCTTGACCTAGATCTCAATATTCAGTACCACCTCACTACCTTCC
Source organism: Tricholoma flavovirens (assembly GCA_003313805.1). Lineage (NCBI taxonomy): Eukaryota > Fungi > Basidiomycota > Agaricomycetes > Agaricales > Tricholomataceae > Tricholoma > Tricholoma flavovirens. The sequence goes on from QLOK01001718.1 coordinate 11,136, forward strand.
TCTAACCTGTGTTATACCATACAAAGCTCTTTTCAGGTGTCTTGTTTGGGTTTCCTGGTTGAGTATTATCAGTGCATTGTGGGGGTGGGCCATTCAGTGACTCTGGCTACCTTGACAGGATCCATACAAATTTCGCCCTCAGAGATGATGAGTCTGAGGTACTCTATCATCATTTGCTCAAACTTGCACTTGTCATGTCACAAAAACAACTTGTGCACACAAAGGCATTCCAGGACAAGGCATGTAATGCACCAATGCTCATCGATTGACTTTGTCAAAATGAGGATGTTGTCCAGGTAGACACAGACCACTCCTTCCATAATGAGATCCTGAAAGATTTCATTCATCATTGTTTGGAACATGGAAGGGGAGTTTGTGAGTCCAAAAAACATCACCAATGGTTTGAAAAGCTTGCGACTGGTGCAAAAAGCGGCTTTCCACTTGTCACCCTTTTTCATGCCCACATTGTTGTACCCCCAGCACACATCAAGCTTTGTAAAGTATTTTGCACCTCATAGCTGATTCACCAATTCAGAAATCAGATGCAGTGGATATCAGTTTTTGATGGTGAGGGTGTTTAGAGTGTGATAATCTTGTATGAGCCAGAGGAATCCATCCTTCTTCTTGATGAAGATGACAGGGGATGCCATTGGCAACTTCGAGGGGTGAATGTGACCAGTGGCTAGGTTTTCCTGGATGAACTCGTCCATTTCAGCCTGCTTGTTTGGTGCCAGGGGGTAGACCTTACAGCTAGAAGCTTTTGTGCCAGGAATGAGTTCAATCGCATGATCCCATACCTTTCAGTCTGGCAAGCAGTTGAATAGATCCTCAAACCCGTAGAAGTGCGCAGGGACAGACTCATGGAAGGACTTCAGTTGCGCATTCTTATGGAAGGCCTCTGCCATCCACTGCAAAGTATTGGATGTGGTGCAAATGAATTCCACTTCACAGGGGATGGTAGTGACGAAGATGCAGTCTCCCTCTTTGAACGAGTCCTTGTGTGAAAGGGGAGGTACCTCATCATCATCATCATTATCCACCAGTTGTGCAAGGTCAGGAATGTCTTCCATCTTGACATCAGGGGTGGGCATGGGGCCTGCATGACAGGCACGAATGCTGGCGCTTTCCCGCAAAGCACTTTTGCGCTCTTTGTTCATCGCTTTCTGACAGGTGTGACAGTGATTTGGGCATTGACTCATTTTGACCTCCCCAGTTTGCCAGTCCACTTTGTGAGGCTAAGGATGGCATCTTGCTTGCTGATGCCAGTCACCACAAAGGTCGCCTGTTCAGAATGGTCGTGACAGTGCAGTAGGACTTCTACAACCTCTGAGATGTCACCTGATTCGTTCGGTGAACCATCAACATTGAACACAGGGATGGGTTGGCTAAGCGCCTTTGTCATGAGGTGGTTTTGCACAATGAATGCAGAACTGACAAACAACCCAGTGGCGCCACAATCAAGAAGCGCCTTGGTTGCATGCACAGTGCATGTATCAGTGTTCTGCAGCGATACATTGAGCTCGAATGAGTGAGGGCTCATGGTCGTTGCTACAGAATAGCACTTGGGGAGTCGCTTCTCCTAGTTAGGGCACTTCTGAAAGTGCGAACAAGGAGAGGGAGGGGGTAGTATGGCTTGTGCATTGTTCACAGAGAGATCAGTCAATGAAATAGAATTTGATTTGTACAGTTCATCTACTGACAATGCTGTGAAATGATTCTTCACAGACAACGGTGGCATCACTCGTTGTCACTGCAAAAAGCCTCCTTTACTTCTACTGTAGGCTCCTCATGCACCCCGATCACATCCAGTGCTGCGAATTCCTCTTGTGCAAAATCCTGTCACTCCCCACCATCCATGTATCAAACATCAAAATTCAGGACGTGTATGACCAGGCTGTCCGCAGCAAAGGCAGATGAGCACTGATCCATCCTTGGGCTTAGTTGGTGTGGGGGTACTTTGCACCAAAGGCATGTATAGTGTTGAGGTGCTTGTGTGCACCACTGAGGGTAGGGTCCATGCCACAGTGAGAAAAACCTTGCAGAACATGTTCCCAGGCTGCAGCATGGCCTCAGAGCATGAGGTCATTCATGAAGATGTGCAAAAAGCCTCATTTGTGATGCAATTCCTGTCGCAGAGGATAGCTGCATTGTACCATGGCTTCAGAGTGTTATCTGAAGGTTGTCTGGTGGTGAGACAGGCGACATGGTCCTGGATCTTCAAGTTGAGACCTTGTCTAAATTTGAGGACAATGTGCAAGCCCTCAAAGTATTGTGCTCAATTGACCAATTTGCACACCCTGGAAGTACTTCACTGTCTTGAGCTCAGTCCGTGAAGATTGGACCTCATTCTTCAGACAGAAGTCGTTCACAAACTCGTTGGTGAATTTGGAGAAAGATGTGTAGTGGAGTCTGCCACTCAGTTGGTAGGTGCACATGAGTCAGTCCACAAACCATGCAGCTCGTCTGCCCTTCATAAACAAGGGTGACAACATGACCTGCACATGCTCATCCATGAACTGGTGCAGAGTGAGGGCAAAGTAGAGTGTGTATGAGTTCAGGAATGCTCATCCTTGTGAACGATCACCTGAAAAGTTGGCTGGGGTCACCAGTTTGGTGTGGGAGACTCCTGCTGATGTTTTGCAATGGATATCATGGACCACTGGGATGGGAGACCCTGGGTCTGTGGGGTTGGAGATGCTTGGAAGCATGTGTGGCACTTCGCGATCCATCTCTCACTGTGCAAGTATGGCCATCATCTGCGTGAGCACTGCAAGCATTGCCTCAATGCACTGTAGCCAATCCTCATTGTCTGTCTCCATTGGAACATTGGTGGTTGTATAGAGAGGGGGAAGAATTGAGTGGAGGGATGATAATGAAGCTGACCTAAGTTGCAAAGCAGGCACAAAAATGTGCAAAATGTTTGTACTTTGGAAATGTTTCAATGTTATCTTCAGAGACTGCTGACTGATTCCAAATAGTGATCTAGTGATGGCATCAGACTGGCTTCAAAGTCCAGTTTCACTGCTGGCCATGCCCTGGCCCCCGCACCCCATGTCACATGATTATGGAGGTGGCAACCAGATCATCGTGAAGTGTATCCCCATATTGATCACCCACCTGTTCAGAGTCACATCTGCTGACTAAGCATAGTCAGTCTGGACAGGCCCAGAGCAAGTCTGGTATCCAGCATGTTCCTCACATGTGATAGACTCTCCCTCAGCAACCTAAGTTGGGTAGAGATGACCAGTCAAATAGATCATCCTGCATGATCTATATTAGAGCAGTTAGGGCAGTGGTAAAGCCCTCTGATGAGCCCCTTCATGAGGGTGAAACTGCCTAAGTCCCAGCTCTAAGGGTTCAAACCCCCTAGACCACATAAAATCTGAGTCACTGACTATGGTAACCTACTACCTTCAGTCCACCAAAGAAAGAGTTTTCTTCTGTAAGGGCAACCTTATGATCAGAGTCCTAAGAACTCGATACTTGCAAGGGAAATCCAAAGATTAGATGGAATAAACTATTAACAAGAAAAGTGAATACCTTGCAAGGGAAATCCAAAGAGAAAACTCTAAGGAGTCCATTGCAAGGCCAAAGTATGTTTAGGGAGGGCATATGATGTTCTAAAATAATCCAAGCTCCTTTCGGCCTAGCACTAATTCAGATCCAGGGTTGTGTTCCCATCCAGGGGTCTCCATCAGCCAGTGATGGTGTCCACATCAGGCCCCAATTGGTAATGGGCATGAGAAGGCATCCTCAATTGTTTCTGCAGGCGCAACAACTGTGCAATGGGTTTGCACAAGAGTGTTGACTGTGAGGATGGGGATGGTATGACAGGAGTTGGTTGAATGTTGTGTTGGGATGATTGTAGATGGTTTGCACAGAGGGTGCCTTGATTGCATAAAGGTGCCTTTGTTGTGGAAACATTTGTGGCTGTGTGCAAACATGCACAAACCATTGTAGGGGCTCATCAGGTGTTCCCCTTACAGAGTTGTCTTTAGAGAAGCCAACATATTTGTGACAACTTGAGATATTGACCAGGTATCAATCAATGGTTTATCTGTTGCTCTGGCTCAAAGACTGTTAACAAAATCATAAACCATATATTGCACAGGAAGTGAAGTGAATTCATCTAAGAAAGATTCAGTTGGATGCTTTTCTGTATCAAATATAAGCATAGGCTCTAGTAGAGCAAATAAAAACAATTTATGAAGAGTAACATCCTGAACTTCTTTGGCATCAACTCTGGATACCTTGGCATTTGACTCCAGCACATTGTCAGTCAGATCATAAGGAGAATCATCCTCTGACATATCATCTGAAGATGAACTAGATTCTGAAGGTGTTTCTGAAGGTGTTTCATTGGAAGGAGGTCTACACAGTGTAACATCTTTCAGAAGGCAATGAAGAGGGTTGTTAACATGATGGAGTGAACTGTTACAACTTGAAAGGTTTTGTTGATCATCAACTTGTGCTCCAGGGGCTGGTCAAGCTTTCATCATCACTATCCACACCATTGTCCTTAGCTGGATTGAACTCATCATCTTGGTTATCTGAAGGTATATTGGAATAAGAAGTCGATCAAATATACATATGACATATGACATACCTGATTTATCAATCTCTTCTTCGCTGCTGCTTATTGTATCTATATTGTTTTGCAAATCTATAATTGAACTGTCAGATGGTGTTTGCAGGCCATCATCCATAACTGACCCGTACTGCCAGCCTTATCAAGCAATGGATGAGGTGGCACAGAAACATAGGCCATTTTTTTCTTCTTGGCCTTTGTCTTTCTTGATGGCTTGTTGCCTGACAGTCAAGGCAAGGGAGTTGAGGAGTTAGAACTTTGACCTATTCTAGTCAAGGATTGAGTAATTGGATGTTCTGATGTTGTTGAGATCGGGAGTACGTATCAGGCGACACCAATGCACGACTACCGAACGTGGCGGTGGTGCATAGCCACATTATTTATAATACCGATCTGTAGTTACCGACTTAGTTTACAGGGCTATGCCCACAATGTTTAGTATAAAAGTTCTATGTACATAGTTAGTTATTTTAATGAAGTTTGTTTACTCTATTGAGTCCTCTATTGCTCAACAGGTTATGGGCCCTGGCCTTAACTGAATTTTTCACGCTCACGCTATACTTGAACTGATAACACCTGGATCAAATTTGAATGATGGCCGATGTTTCAAATGCTTCAACGCACACGAACATTTACCATATTGAGCCCTTGACAGGTGCCAAAAATTACACCGTTTGGAAAATCAAAATGATGGATATTTTGACGGGGCAAGACTTGTGGGAATATGTCGACAGATCGATTACCCTACCAATGGATGCGGCCCAACAAACCACATGGCGTAAGAAGGACAGGACGGCATTGTCTGTGATCTGATTAAGGGTGGCCAACAAGATGTTGGTGTATGTTGCAAGTTCAACAAGCGCGAAGGAAGCATGGGATACATTGAAATCCTTGTTGGAGACTCAAGGGGCATTAGGAATTGTCTTGGCACGACGGAAACTATTTCGGTCTCAATGCGCAGATGGGACACCTGTTGATGAACATATCCGGACATTGCGCAGCTATCAGGAGGAGCTGCACAATTTGGGACAGAAGATTGATGGGGAGGAATTCTCCATTATTCTGCTAACCTCACTTCCTGAGAATTGGAACAATTACATTGCTTCTATAGACACTACAGTCCTAAAGGATGCACCCGCATTAATAGCCCGGATTCTGGAACACGATCGACGGCTTAATCTGCGAAATTCAGATGATACGGCCTTGATGGGAAAGCCTGGGAAAAAGAAATTTAATCTCAATATCACCTGTTACGGATGCGGGGAAAATGGGCACATTAGCAAGCACTGCCACAAGAAGTCTAAATTTGGAAAGGGGAAATTCGGAGGGAAGCACAAGGGTCCAACGGAAGCCCACGCGGCAGCAGATGAGGAATTTGCTTTCTGTGGGGATTGTGGGGAGGATGTTGCGCTGGCCATCTCACCTGATTCTTGGTTGGCAGACTCGGCATGCACATCACACATAGCCCGGGATAAAAGTATTTTTACCGATTACACCCCTACCCCCGGACATCAAATTTCTGGTTTTGGAAAATCACCTGGACTTGGACGAGGCACAATACAGTTGGAAAGTACCATGGATGGGAAAACCTCAATTCTTACGCTGAAGGATGTGGTACATGCGCCTGATGCACCTTTTAATCTTATTTCGATCTCACGCGCACTCGAGGCTGGAATCAAAGTTCTATTTGTATCACCAGGGGTAAAGTTCCAGGCACCAAACAAATCTATTATTATGGAGGGCCGGCTAGTGAACCGATTGTTTGACATGAATGTCAAAAGCATAGCCAAACAAGACCAAGCATACCTGGCCAAGGACGGCAGGACATGGGATGAATGGCATAGGATATTTGGGCATTTAAACATGAGGTCAGTAAAAATGCTCAAGGAGAAGGACATGGTTTTAGGGATGGAGGTGGATGATACAGTGGAACCTTCCACCCAGTGCAAGGCATGCATTGTGGCAAAACAGCATGTACAACCTTTTCCCAAGGAAAGCCAAACGGAGATAAAGGAGATCGGAGATCTGACAGTCAGCAACGTGTGGGGACCGGCATGCACTCAAGCTCCAGGGGGAGATCGATATTTTATTACTTTCACTGATGGCAGGGCACGATGCACAATGACATATTTCATGAAGGAAAAATCTGAGGCGCTTACAAAATTCAAGCAATACAAAAGTTTTGTCGAGACACAAACTGATCGGAAACTCAAGAAATTTCGTGTTGATGGAGGGGGAGAATTTCTCAGCAAGGAATTTAGAAAATTTTTGCTGGACAATGGAATTTTATTGGAAATCACGGCCCCTCACTCCCCATCCCAAAATGGAATTGCCAAATGTTTGAACTGAACTCTGGTGGAGGACAGGCGGGCTATGTTACATCAGCATGAGCTCCCACACTCTCTTTGGAAAGAAGCGATCGCTTATGCAACCTATCTCAAAAATAGATCGCCGACACGTGCCATCAAAGATCACAAGGTATCTGATGAAGTATTCTGGGGAAAAAGGCCAGATATATCACGCTTGAGGGAATTTGGCAAGAAATGTTGGGTCTTGCAGCAGGATGGGAAAAACTCGAAACTTGACCCGAAATCACGTCAATTTGTTTTTGTGGGGATCGCTGATGGTACTAAAGGCTATAGGTACTATAATCCCCGGACCCATCAAATTCTCACCTCTCGCAACGTGGTCTTCATGGAAGAACAGGTTGGATTTGATGATGTGGAAGTCACTCACCCTGTGCCGCTTGAGGGGGAGAGTGGAAACAGCAGCAAGCAGACTTTGGGTGATAGTGGAAATGGCGTCGCATCAAATTCCGATCACTCACCCGAAAAGGAAATGCATCACGCATCAATCACCCCATCAAAGATACCAGTACCTCGAGAGCGATCAAGTCGCATCCTCACGCAACCGCTTGTTAATTACCAGTTGCTGAATAATCCAAATTCCCAAGGCCCAAAGGAATGGCAACATCACGTGCCAGCAGTAGAAGA
>QLOK01001720.1:0-21858 GCA_003313805.1 Tricholoma flavovirens
AACTATATTAAAAGGAGATGAAACTGGACAAATGTGATGGTCAATGCAGCAGCCTATATCCAATCACAGTGGTCAAGGCAGTGACCTATATCATAGAAGAAATTACTTTAAAAGGAGATGGAACCAGATGAAGAGGCAATCAAAGTGATAGTATGCTAACAAATGACATACTGCTTTGTGAATTGTCATATGGAACTTGAGCTGATGATCTGAAAGAACTGCCCACAGGAGGCGAAGATCTGTTATGCAGCTGCTGAGAATTTGACATTGGAGTAGGGTGCCATGAACTGGATAGCTTTGGGGGAATGTTTGAACTTGAGGAGGCTATGCTGAGACTTCTACCACATCGTTGCTGGGTGTGCAGATTGTAGTGGGGAATGGGAACTTGACTGGCTGAACCGATGGATGTTATGCTGGAATCCTGTGGCATAGTGCACTATGAGATAGTATGCATTCAGGAGCATGTGAGGTTGTGTAGTAATGTTCAACATTCAACATTGCCCAGCAAAAACCGGATCTCTGAGAAAGCAAGATTTATGGGCTGGTTAAAAGTCTTTTCCCACATTTTCAAAGACTGCAACCTCCCACACTAAGTATTACTTACAAGTTAGCAACTGGCAGGTTATGTTTGTACTTCAATCATTTTCAATGTGCCCACATACTCACATGCATTGCTCTCTCTTCCCAAGACCTCCAATACAGTGAACACATAAAACCCCACAGTTTTATGATGGGCAGGCATGTCCTCATCAGAAGACACTCTGCCCAGATGCTGACTTGGACTCTACTTCAGCTTCCAGGCCAAAACTGTTCAACGGCCCTATAAAAATTCAAATCACAGGGGATAAATGTGGCAAACCCCTCCTACTATGGTGCAGTTCACTTAGTCACCACCTAACTTGTGCAGAGGCCAAATCAATCTGAGGAAAATTTTTCAAACTTAAACCCTTCTTTTGCCAGATTTCTGGCTGTAAACTGTGTGGAAAAGTTGTTATCTTTGCCCAGAAAACACTGCAAGATCACTGCTGCAACATTACAGTACAAAATTTAGAGCAATCCTACATACAGTGACTGCCTATTATAGTAACTGGCCAATCTGAAAACACAAAAAATAATATCTCCATCAGTTTTGAGTTGTTTGAAATTTCCTCTTGCCAAAATGTCTGTCTTATCAAAAGGAGCATTTTTACAAGAGGAATAGTAAATTGGCCTTTCCTTTTGGCATGAATTTGGTTTGCACAAATTAGGTGGTGACTAAGTGAACTGCACCATAGTAGTAACTAGTAACTCCCATGTCCTCCCATTCTATCAGGAGGGAAAGTGCAGTGACTCCTGGGGCACAACATTTACACCCCATGACAGTGTCCCAGCTAGCTGGGATGCCAGGGGAGAGCTGTGGAAACCAAGCACTATGATTGGTGCTCCACAGCTCCCTGGGCCTTTAACCCTTCGGGATCCAAGAATAGTCATGTCATCAATATGGACTGATGTGATTAAGAGATCATGATCAGTGTGCCTAATATAGACACATTGATCCAAGAAAAGCCACATGAAATTCATTTTGAGGAAAGTTTGATTGAGTTCCTTGTTCCAGGCCCATCCTGCCTGTTTCAATCCATAGAGAGGTTTTAATAATTTCCATACATGTCCTGTACCATTGTCATATTCAGGTGGCTGCATCATAAAAATAACTTCCTCCAAAGTTCCATTCAGGTATGCACCCACCATGTCGACCACGTGAATCACGAGTCCTAAATTAGTCATGAGTGCTATTAATAACTGAAAGGTTTCCAGTCACATGACCGGTGCAAAGGTCTCCAGAAAATCTATCCCCAGAATCTGGGAACGTCCTTTGGCAACGAGTCTCACCTTGTGTTTCATGATTGTCCCAATGTGATTGCATTTGATGCGGTACACCCATTTGCTTGCAATGGCTTTGCAATCTGAAGGTAAGTCAACTAATTTGAGAGTGCTGTATTTGGTTAACTGTGTTATCTCGGTGTCCATTGCCCCCTTCCATTTCAGCCAATCCAATCTATCCCTCGCTTCCTTTACTGAAAGCGGATCATCCTCCAGTGTTGCCCCAATCATTGCATGATCGATTGTGATGTGGCCAGATTCTACAGTTTGTATGTGATGCTGCCACTCCTTTGGGCCATGGGCATTCAGATGATTGTTCCCGGGTGACTGGTATGTGAGATGGTGATTCACAGTGTGTTTCCCTTTCTGATGCGTGATGTGTTACTTCTTCTTCTGGTGCCTGATTTCCATTTTCACCTGAAGGCTGCTTGCCACCATTTCCACTCTCCCCCTCAAGTGGCGCAGGGTGAGGGATTTCCACCAAATCTGATTTCTCCTCCTCAGCCATAAATACCACATTCTGAGAGGTAAGAATCTGATGGGTCTGGGAATTATAGTACCTGTAGCCTTTAGTACCATCAGCAATTCCCACAAAAATAAATTGACATGACTTCGGGGCGAGCTTCAAGTTTTTGCCATCCTGCTGCAAAACCCAGCAAGTTCAGCCAAATTCCTGCAGATCTGATATATCTGGCTTCTTTCCCCAGAAGACCTCATCAGGTACCTTGCGATCTTTGATCGTGCAAGTCAGTGATCTATTTTTAAGATAGGTTGCATAAGCGATTGCTTCTTTCCAAAGAAAGTGAGGAAGTCCATGCTGATGTAACATTGCACATGCGTGTTCCACCAGAGTTTGGTTCAATCATTCAGCAATTCCATTTTGGGGTGGGGAGTAGGGTGCTGTTACTTCCAATTGAATTCTGTTGTCCAGCAAAAATTTCCTAAACTCCTTGCTAAGAAATTCTCCCCCCCCATCAAAATGAAGCTTCTTGAGTTTCTGATCAGTTTGCATTTCGATAAAACTTTTGTATTGCTTGAATTTCATAAATGCCTCAGATTTCTCCTTCATGAAATATGTAATCGTGCGTTGTGCCTTGCCATCAGTGAATGTGATGAAATATCGATCTCCTCCTGGAGCTTGAGTGCGCACCAGTCCCCACACATCACTAACTGTCAGATCTCCTATCCCCTTTATCTCTGTTTGGCTTTCCTTGCGAAAAGGTTGGACATGCTGTTTTGCCATGATGCATGCCTTGCACTGGGTAGCAGGTTCCACTGTCTTATCCACCTCCATCCCTAAAACCATGTCCTTCTCCTTGAGCATTTTCACTGATCCCATGTTCAGATGCCCAAATATCCTGTGCCATTCATCCCATGTTCTGCCATCCTTGGCAGGGTATGCTTGGTCTTGTTTGGCAATGCCTTTGACATTCATATCAAATAATTGGTTCATCAGCTGGCCCTCCATAATAATAGATTTGTTTGGTGCCTGGAACCTTACCCCTGGTGACACAAATAGAACTGCTATTTCCAGCCTCAATTGCATGTGAGATAGAAATAAGATTGAAAGGCACTGATAAGACCACCTCACATCTGGTACTCGGAAAACACCCTATAGTTTTCGCATTGCACATAGGAACATCTACAAACAGTTGGATTGATCTTTGAATGCATTCTCGAGCAATATAGAGCGATATCAAGCCATCGAAAGTCTTTGTACCCAACATCGAACATTCACAGGAGCACACATGTTGTATGACCATCTCCGACCATCATTTGACAAATATTGATCACATTTCGAACATTTGATCGAGCTCAAACAAACATATCGAGGTCTTGAACTTTTCAAACTATTTAGAATGAGCTCAAACTTTGATGATCTTCTTCGAACCTCTTTGAACCCCTTTGGAAGATCTTTCTCACATCTATGGAGTCTATCTGAACGATCTATGAACATCTGTGAACATCCCAAACATCATCGATCGATCTTGAACAACTTCAAATGACCTCAAAAATCTTCAAACAAACTTTGAACATACTTCATGCACCTCAGCAGCTGTTATCTCATCATCAGACACTCGTACCACACTCCTGCACCTTGTGACATCATTTGACAAGCCTATCACATGGAGAACAATAGATAGGATCATTATTTGAAGGACATGAGAAGTATTTTCAGATATTTTGAACTCCTCAAAGGGAACATGAGTTTGTACCTTTTGATTTCACTTTGTTTACCTCCTTTTCACATCAATTCGTCATTTACCCATAGTTATTAGCCCCTTTTGATCATTACAGCCCACCTCATGTTCAACACATGTACACTTTCCTTTTTAGGACTACTTTTCATATGTCATATATACTTTGTATTATGTACTGTTTCAGAAAGAATCCAATCACATTATCATCCCAGTAGTCTGATTCAAGAGGCTGTACTCTTGAGTCCAAGTATTTTGTTCTAGTTCAAAGTTTTGTGATATCATCACGAACTAGCTTGATATTTTATCGAACCTCCATATTGAGCCTCTCATCCCTCGCTTATTCCTTGCTATTATCGTATTCCCCTCGCTTTCGATCCCATCGTCATCCTCCCATCGTCTCTCCTCTCATTTCTGTAGCCCAATCGAGCTCTATATTTGATCAAACAATTGATATTTCATTGAACACCACTTGTTATTCCTTGCATTCCCTCGCTATTGAGTCTCCCAACCTTGTCCTAGGTCCCGAAGTACAGTACCACCTCGCTACCTTCCTCTAACCTGTGTTATACCACTCAAAGCCTTTTGTAGGCTTTTGTTGTGGGTTTCCTGGTCAAGTACTATCAGCACATCAGGCACATGTACCACATCCTTTAGGGTAAGCATTGAGATTTTTCCATCCACGGTTCATTCCAAGTGTATCATCCCTCATCCAAGTCTGGGTGATTTTCCAAAACCAGAAATTTGATGTCCAGGGGTAGGGGTGTAATCAATAAAAATACCTCAATCCTGTGCTATGTGTGATGTGCATGCCAAATCTGCCAACCAGGCATCCGGTGAGATGGCCAGTGCAACATCATTCCCACAATCCCCACAGAAAGCGAATTCCTCATCCACTGCTGTGTGAGCTTCCATTGGACCCTTGTTCTTCCCTCCCGATCTCCCCTTTCCTGATTTAGACTTCTTCAGGCAATGCTTGCTGATGTGTCCCTTTTCCCCACATCCATAACAGGTGATATTGGGATTAAACTTCTTTTTCCCAGGCTTTCCTATCAAAGCTGTATCATTCAAATTTTGCAGATTAAGCTGTCAATCATGTTCTAGAATTCGGGCTATTAATGCAGGTGCATCCTTTAGGACTGTAGTGTCTATAGAAGCAATGTAATTGTTCCAATTCTCAGGGAGTGAGGTTAGCAGAATAATGGAGAATTCCTCCCCATCAATCTTCTGTCCCAAATTGTGCAGCTCCTCCTGATAGCTGTGCAATGTCTGAATATGTTCATCAATGGGCGTCTCATCTGTGCATTGAGACCGAAATAGCTTCTGCTGCACCAAGACAATTCCTAATGCCCCCTGAGTCTCCAACAAAGATTTCAACATGTCCCATACTTCCTTTGCACTTGTTGAACTCGCAACATACACCAACATCTTGTCAGCCACCCTTAATTGGATCATGGATAGTGCTGTCCTGTCCTTCTTATGCCAAGCTATTTGTTGGGTCGCATCCATTGGTAGGGTAATCAATCCATCAATATACTCCCACAAGTCTTGCCCCGTCAAAATATCCATCATTTTGATTTTCCAAACAGGGTAATTTTTGGCACCTGTCAAGGGCTCAATACAGTAAACGTTCATGTGCATCAGAGTGTTCAACATGTCAGCCATCATTCAAATTTGATCCAGGTGTTATCAGTTCGAGTTTAGTGTGAGTGTGAAAATTCAGTTAAGGCCAGGGCCCATAACCTATTGAGCAGTAGAGGTCTGATAGATAAACAACAACTTCGTTAGGTAGCTAACTATGTACATAGAACTTTTATACTAAATGTTGCAAGCATTGCTCAGTAAGCTAATCAGTAAATAATGATCAGTATTATAAATAATTGTGGCTATGTGATCACTGCCACTTTCGGCTGTCAGCATCGGTGTCACATAATACAGATCTGATCGCAACAAAATGGGGAATCCTAAAGTAAGTGCTTACTCCTCTGTGTGATACCATTATTCCTGGGGCCACTTTTAGAATACTCAACAGACTTTGACACTGAAGACTTACAAGAAAGCAGAGTGTTAGATCATGCACATATATGGCCTGGGGAATGATCTCAATGAGGCTTTTCACTTCAGTTTAGTGGAGGACAGGTTTTTTGAGATTGCAGAGGAGGAATTTGACAGCAATGGGTGAGTAAAGATTATCCTAGGGCATACATATATGCATGCTAACTAGAGTAAAAGAGAACATCTTGATGGACAAAAAGATGCATACTTCAACTTGAAGCTCTACTGCAGTGTTTTATCGCAGGTGCCCAACTTCATGAAGACAATTGGAGAGTTTGAGGATGATTTTGAATCGATTATGGATCTTATTGGAGTGGTGAGCTGGTATTGTGCGATACTCAATTCTGATCATTTCTGTTAGATGGAAAAAGAGGCACAAAGCACTGGAAATTCTTTGCCCACAATGACATTGAACTTGAAGTACCTGCTGTGCTGAGGGACAAGACTGGCTGAGGTTTCAACCACCTTAGTACTGCCTGTTATCTCTATCCCCATGTGTATATTGGAGCCCAATAATGACCCAGTGTATGTTTCCAAGCTATGTTTGTGGGTACATCCTCTTTTTTTTGGAGTTGTTCCAAGCTCATTTGAAATATATGGGCTTTTCATGGGCAATGCCATGGTTCTGGTTGCCTTTGGGGGGGAAAGGGAGGTCTGCTGTTGGTGGGGTTAACAGGCTGACTCAGGTAACACCAGTGACTGTTGCATACACTGTTACGTGGGTGTGTTTTACTCTCCATTCTCCATTCACTCAGTCAACTCAACTGTCCTAGGCTTGTTTCATTCTACATATCTTCCTGCAAGGAATGAGGAGTAGAAGATGGCCAAGTCATCCTTTGAGACTTTTATTATATGATCCTGGAGCTGTTTGAAGGTGAAGAAGATGATTAGGTGGCAGGACCTTGACATGGTGGAACTAGTAAGTTTCTAGTTTACCTCATAACTTGTGTGACATTCTTTGTAGCTAAATTTTTCCTGACAAACCTGGTGTGAAGAACAAATGAACAGAGAACAGCAACATTGAACCAGACCCTGATAGTGTTCAATCGAAGGCCAAACATGTATGGTTAGAGGGGCCCAAGAAATGATGATGACAGGCCACTGAAGAATAAGAACATTGCAATGCCACATCATCCATCAATGCATCCTTTCATTTCATGCAGGTGAGTATTACCACTTCTACTGGGGTTGTATTGTGCCTCAGTTACTCCATTCTCATGTTCATCCAGTTCTTTTTGTCTCACCATCATGCTCTCTGCCCTGCTCATGTCTATTGCTTGTACCACTCATTCTCTGGAAGCTTCCTGGACTTTCTCATGCTCTGTGTGCACTTTCTCATGCTCTCCTGTTGACCTCTAGTTTATGATCATGTTGTCAATGCCTGTGTGTTTTACTAATTGATTTGTACTGTTTGCTATGGTTATCTGGGTGTGATTATAAGTGAGATACAATATCTAATAAGGTATACATGGCTCGAGTGAGAATCCAAGGCCTAAAAAGGATCACATTGCATTGTGAAGATTTTAATTCTATTGTAGCCTTGCTGGCCCTTCTGATACATTTAATTCTGACTTAAAGGCCTTATATTCAAAAACAGGACCACTGTAAGTCCAGATAAGCAGTTCAATGCATTGTCTTACTTCTTATGACTGGTAGACCTCATAATCCCTACGTAGGCAGAATCAGGTCTTTCTAGGAGAGACTAGTGTCTTCCTGGATGAATAAGTACAAATAACATAACACTATTGCATGGCAACACTAATTCACTGATGTGAAAATCACAAACATTCAGTGTTCACTAGTGACTTCTTCAGAAGCCCTCAGGCTGACTCTTGAAACACAAGACAAACTTGCCAGGCTTCCTTGATTCCCTTGCCCAACAACTCAGTTCCTTGGCATCTGGTGGCAATGGTCTCCAATCCTGTATGTGGCTCCTTACTAGACTGACAGCAGGGTAAAATCAGGCAAGTGCTCTTCTGTGAAGGTGGGCAGAATGTGGTGATTGGTGGTAATATTTCATCCCTTCTTGATCTTTTTAAATGTGACAGATAAGCAGGAACTCTTGACCAGTTGACTTTATGGGATGTGGAAGATCAGGAGGGTTGTAGGTTCAGAACAATATTAATGCCACCTAGGTCATCTGTGTTAGACATGGCATGGCAGGTTGTCAATGGTTCTATCTATCTTGTCATTTTAACTTCCCACAGGCAGCACCTGTATTTCCCAAGTCACCATGTTGAGGGTCACTTCTGTTTGGGGGATTTTTTGGATGAGCTTACATTCAATATGCATCACCCTCCAGGGCCATTTAACCATGAAGCCAGATCCTGTTACAAGTCCATGGTAGCCTCAATGACAGGTCACAAAGTGGTTGTTAGAGGAAATATGTATCAGGAGAACAGTGCAATTCTTTTCTGTCCTTTTTTTCATAATGAAGCTGACAACCTCCAAAGTAGTGTCTGAATTCCCCTCAGCATGTTTTAATGATTGTTTCCTGAATCTCAGATAATGTATCTCCATCTACTGTCAGAAACATGGATTCTTGTGTTCCTTCTTCAAGAATCGAAAATGTATGCATTTGGAAAAGCCTATTGAAAGTTTTCCCATAATTCATTTGTTTCATTATCATGACAGAGTTGAATACAATATCATAAAACAAGCTACCTTGTGTCAAGTGTCCATCCATGACTGTCCATGAGTGCATGTTCAGGATTATATCAGACCAATTAAGACATTCTTCAGGGTCACTGTCAGTGTTTCAGAGCCATTGGGATTAATGCTCTTGCATGATGGTGATAGTGGTGCACAACTTTACAGCTTAACAGAGCATCAACCAGTCAGAGTCAAGAACTCTGAGGTGAGGCTCCCTGGCTTGGCCTGCCCTGTAGCCTTTGTCCCCAGGAATTCATATGCGATTCTAGGAGGCACTGGTATGGAATTGCTCAAGCCCAAGTTTACATTCTCTGAAATCCCATTATTTAGAATTCATACATATTTCTGATATACAGTTATCTTCATATTCAAAGGTTGCTATTTCATCATGTAGGTGGTAACCTTTCTCTGTGAACAATGTTGAATGTTTTTCCATAGGGCATATGTATGCATTGGATGTGAGTCTCAATTTTCTTTCTAGTGACTTGTGTTACAGTAAAACCAGGGTTTTCTGCTGAAAGGGACATCCACTATTCACATAGTCAGAGCTGTGATGCCATTAGATAAGTGGGAAGGGGAGGCAACTGTGAAATATGGCTGGGCACAGTTGATCTTCAGAATGACAAGACAATTCAAACTGCTGCATCTCCCTTGAGCACTGTCAATATTGGGCTCTCTATCCCTAGTCCAGTCACCAATTGAGGAGTTAGAGACCCTAGTCCTGTGCCATCTGCCCAGCTGAAAAAGCACAAGAGCAGTGTCAATGAGACTCCTGACCCTAAGAAACAAAAGTTAATGGATCTCAAGGGACAAGGATGGTGACTTCAAGATCATGGATGCTGTGAATATCAGATGTTAGACTCCACTGCCTATTGTATGGCATGCTCTCAGGCTTGTGTTACACCCAGGAATGAGATACATGAAAGTTGTTGCTTTGTCTTCTTTCAGTGGATGCCAAAGGAGCCAAGCTCTAGTCTGGTCTTTGATGGATGCAATGTTGGTCAGGATCAGCAGAGAGAGTTTAAGTACTATGGTTGGAAGCCTTTGAGGACCATTAACCACAAACTAGTGGTACAGGTGTGGTAGATCCTTTGCATTCTACACCCCCTTTCTCACTGGCTTTATAGTATGCAGCTGCAAAAGCCTTGCTTCCAAAGCTGAAGGCTGAGTTAGTTCATGTCCAACATCCTGAACTCTGTGTCCAAGGTTTTCAAATGAATTTAATAAATTTCTGTGGTACAATTCAATTGCTTCATCTTGCTTTAAAGTTATTCATGGACCACTTATATAGATGTGTGCTTCATGACTCTATTGTTCCAGTCTGTTAAGTACTGATCTATTTTTGGGAACCTGTTCAGGAATTACTGTAGGGCCGAATGAGGGAACAGAAGGGACTTGGCTTCAACTTGTAAGAAGTTGCACCCTTCACCGGTTATGGTGTCCCAATTTCAAGGAGGTCATAAGTAGAAGGTAGTTTGGGATTAATTCGGGAACCTGAATAAAGAAAGGGAACAAAGGCTGAGGAGGAGATTGACTAGATTCAATATTTGAACTGCAGAATACAAATGAAGTAACTAAGCTTTTATACTAAATATGTACTTGGGGATCGGTGATGTTTCGACAAGCTGAGAGGTTGCTGAAGTATTCATTACTAAGAGCTGTGTAAGTAACTAAGCTATGATCTGTATCTGGGAGTAATTTCAAATAAGTATTTCAAATAAGTAAAACACATCAGGTTTGGGTTTTTCAGGTATTTTTGGATCTTGGATCTGAGGTAAGTGGAATGGAACATAACAGTATTTCCCCCTTAGAGCTGAGACAATGAGGCACATGAGTGTTGATGGCCTATTTTAGGTAATGATCAAGTTTTTTTTTTCTTTCCCTCAAACTGCCTAGTCATTGAAGGTCCAGTCAGGTTGCAGTCACAGCCCCTTTTGGCTGCAACCGCAACCACAACTGGTTGTCTCACTTACAAAAACTCACCAACCGCAACCACAACTGCAGCCAACTGGTTGGTGACCAGTTGTTGTTGGGTTGCAACTGGGTCCAACCAGTTGCAACCTATATATATGTACATTAATTTATAAATAATGATATGTAATAAAACTAATAAGAAAAATAACTTCCCCCTGCTCACATTTAGAGCAAGCAAGGGGGGGAGGTAGCTGTAGTCATGGAGAAAAGATCAAGAACCTGTTAAAAACGGAGACTGAAAGGGGTTCTATGTGGGAACTGATCGGAAGTCCGGAGGGGTATCGAAAAGAACTTGGCTTCAACTTTTAAGAAGTTGTGCCCTTTGCTTGTTATGGTGTTCTATTTTACTGGAGGATGATCAGGAATTCAAGTAGGGGACCGATCGGAAGTCCAAAGACAAAAGACAAGAGGGTGAATAATGTATGAAAACGTATGAGTAACATATGAATAATGGATGATATTCGAATTGCAGAATACCAACGAAATATCTAAGTTTAAATACTAATATTAAGTCCGAGATCGGAGATTGAGGTAAAAGCTATGTATGTTAGCTGTGGTCGGCAGTACAGGCAGTACCTGAGGTAATTACCCGAGGTAAAATCCTATGAGTAACTACAGTAACTATGTACAAA
Source organism: Tricholoma flavovirens (assembly GCA_003313805.1). Lineage (NCBI taxonomy): Eukaryota > Fungi > Basidiomycota > Agaricomycetes > Agaricales > Tricholomataceae > Tricholoma > Tricholoma flavovirens. Next base: position 11,372 of record QLOK01001720.1, read on the forward strand.
GTCTACACTATGCACTGGAATGGAATCTGATTGATCTCAACAAATATCAGAGTATGGAACGGTGTTCCATCAGAAGTCCGAGTCGGGTGGAACGGAACGTAACAGTATTTCCCCCTTAAGGCCGAGCCTTCGAGGCACGTGAATGTTGAAGTCTAGACTCGGCAATTTTTTTTTTTGAAAAATTTCATTTCTCCTACCTCCATCACCATGTCCAATGTCGGCACTTTTGATTTCTCTCACATGTCCACTGCGGACCAGTCCACTGCGCTTCTGCAGATGCTAGCGCAGACCCAAAAACGAGTGGAGGAGGAATGGATTGTGGAAAACAAATGAAAGGAACAAGAGTCTCGGGAGGCCACTGAGAGGGAGGCCAAGGAAGCTGAGGAATTGGCAGCAGCAAAAGGCAGTGAGGAAGGCTGCCAAAAAAGGCAAGAAGCGAGCACTGACAATGGAGGCTGAGTCGGGAGCCAAGGAGGTGACCGATGAGCGGCCAAAATCCAAAAAATGAGTGAAGATGGCGGAGACCATAGCAGTGACCGCTACAGAAATCGAGGAAGGGTCACCTCTGGAGACAGCAGAGATGCCCTGCAAAAAGTAAGTGACAAATTCTTGTGTTCTTCTTTAGCTAATGTTCCTAGATATTCGGCTAGCGAGCAGGAGTGCATGTGGGTCCGCAAGGGCCGTGCAAAGTCATGTTTGGTGTGCAGCAAAGCAAAGCACCATTGCATAGGGGCGATTTGGGGAAATGGGGAGGGTAGTAGCGGAGAGGTCATAGGAGTTCCATCGGGGTCCATGAGTGAGGAATTGAGGGAGATGCAGGAAATGATGAAGGAAATGGTGTGGCTGCAACAGGCATTCATCAAGGTGGCAGCGGCGAATCTGGAGAAGGTGACGTGGGTAGTACAGGAGGTGCTGGATAGTTTCCAGTACCATTGGGATAACGAGCAGGAGGACAAGATTTTCGATGAGTGGGTGGTGGACATGGAGTTTGGGGAGATGGAGAATGAAGTAGTGGAGTTGCAGGCAGAAGAAGCGGAGTACTGAGAATGGTTGAAGGAGAGGGCAGAGAAACGAGGAGTAGTAGGGAACATAGGGGAGGAATTAGTTGCTGTAGTAGTTGAATCGGGTGTGGGGATGTAGACGGGGGTCCAATCGGAAATCTGATTGTAATAATTTTTTTTTCATTTTTGTTCATGTTTTGTTGGAGTGATGTAAGGAGTGAAGGAGAGTTTCACAGAATGTATGCTGATGGTGGGAAATGAGGATGCTGGGCGCCATCTGATGATGATAACAGTGAATTTGGTTGTAGGGGAGTATCAAAATGGACCTGTCGTAAGTTCAATGGAATGGGCCATTGTGGCAACTCAACCAATGGAATACTGTTGTCTTCTTCATAGAGGTTGGTGTCATGGTTAAATCGAACTGTAGACATCTCTTCATCAATATAGATTCTTGGCCCATGTACCCTTCCCTGGTACCAGTGGGCAAATCTGGCTTGTCCATAGACAATGGCTGCAACCAATATGCTGAATAGAAGTGCTAGAAGGAGTGTAGTAGGAGAGAATGAGTTGTTGTCCATTCTGCTGAGGTGGGGGTCTTGAAAGAAGATTTGTTAAATAATTCCCATGGCTCGTTACAGTAATGACAGTGTTCTGTAGGCTGTAGGTGATGATGGGAATTTGGTTGGGTCCGGAGGTAGTCTGAAGACTTGAAAAGAGCAAATAGGAATCATCATGGGAGAGGACCGGGTTTGTTTTGGTAATGAGTGTGGAAATCCGAAACGATTTCTTGTGCGTGGTCAAGTTCACTAGCTGGTAACCATGAGTTTTCTTCATCGGTTCCTTCGTAACCAGCCCATCAGACAAAGTCTAGGAGTTTACACCTTCTCCAATTATTGATTTTTGAATCAAGAATTTCAGCTATCTCATATTCAATATCATCATTGATTTCAACAGGAGGTGGAGGTGGTTGGGTACGATTTGGGATTGTGTTTGGTACTGATGGTTCTAACTGGGAAACATGGAATACTGGGTGAATTGCACGCAAGTGTTCAGGAAGCCGAAGGGTGAATGAGTGAGTGCCTGGATGGGCTATAATTTTGAATGGTCCTAAATACTTTTCTGAGAGTTTCTTTGAGGGTCTAGTGGTACTGATGTTTTCTGCGCGAACATAAACTTGTTGACCAATATGGAAGTCTGGTGCGGGTTCCCATCGGCGATCCACAGGAACTTGATAATGTTTTTGGGCTGCTGCCATCTGATTGCGGAGTTCAGCATGAAGTTCTTCAAGGTCAATAGTGAATTCATGGGCTTTGACGGATGCTAGCTCACATTCTGGGAAGACAGTGATGTTGGGATGATAGCCTTTGTTAGCAAAGAAAGGGGTTACGCCAGTAGTAGCACTAGGAGAATTGTTGTAGGTGAATTCGGTGAGGGGTAGGATTTCTGACCAATTGTCTTGTTGATAGTTGCAGAAAATACAGAGGTATTGTTCTAACGTTTGGTTAAGATGTTCGGTCTGACCGTCGCCTTCTGGGTGATAACCCGAAGTGAAGTGTATCTTCATATTCAAAGCTGTTCCTAAGGATCGGAAAAAGTGCGAGATGAACTCGGATCCCCGATTGCATGTAACATGTGTGGGAACTCCATGCTTTGAAAAGATGTGTATAATGAATAGTTTTGCTAGTTCGGGTGCCGTAATGTTGTCTGAAGTAGGAATGAAGATGCCTTGTTTAGATAGTCAATCCATGACTACTAGGATTGCGGTATGACCGGAGGAGTTAGGGAGGGGTTCGATGAAATCCATGGAGATAGAATTCCAAGGTCATTCAGGGACAGGGAGTTGTTTCAATAACCCATAGGGTTTATGACGAGGTGCCTTTGATCACTTGCAAGTAGTGCATGAGCTGCAGAAATCTTTTACAAATGTACACATGTTGGGCCAAACGTATTCACAGCGAACCGATTCTAAGGTTTTGTTTTGACCAAAGTGTCCCACGAGTACATGGTCATGTTTGTATTGTAGGACTTTGAGTTGGAGGTCTGCATGGTCTGGTATGAAAATCCGATTGTTTAGATGAAGTAGGCTACTTTCATCAATAGCCCATTTAGGATCAATGGGGGTCGGGAATTGTGCAGCGGAGATTGGGTCAAGGGGTAAGGATAAACGAATGTCATCGTGGAGTTTCTCTATGTCCATAATGATTGCATTTCTAATGATTGGCATAGCGAAATAGGTCACATAAAGGGAAGCAGAGAGCTGCTCTTGAGTAAAGATGGGTTGGAGATTGCTCGGGTTTGTGAGGATGAAGTTGCTATTTCCCCCTTTGCAGTAGACATCCCAACATCTAGTTAGAGCATCAGGTTTGGTGCCTAATTTCCCTGGACGGAAGCGAATAGCCATGTTGAACTGGGAAAGGTATTCAGACCAGCAGGCTTGTCAACGAGTAAGGATCTTGGTAGTAGCAAAGTATTCCAGATTTTGGTGGTCCATGACCACATCAATTGGGGTTCTGCTACCTTCGAAATATTGTCGCCAATGTTTGAAGGCTTCAAAAATGGCCAGTAGTTCCTTATCGTGCGTGTTGTAGTTTAGTTCAGCATCATGGAATGACCTAGAGTGAAAAGCGATAGGGTGGGTTTCGCCATCGGAAGTCCGTCAGGAAATGATCACTGCTAAGGCATAGTCCGAAGCATCAGTTTCTAAAATCATTTCTGAATCAGGTACCCATTTAGTTAGTACAGGAGCCTGTGTAAACTGTTGCTTTAACATTTTGAATGCCATGCAGCATTTCTCGTCGAAGTTCCAAGGGGAGTTTTTTCGGGTTAGGTGGGTGAGAGGGATGACAATGTCCGAGTATCCATAAATGAAACGTCAGTAGAAATTGCAAAATCCTAAAAAGGATTGGACATCCTTTACTTTGCGGGGTTCTGGCCAATCCAGAATGGTTTTCACTTTGTCTTCAGCCATTTTGAGTCCATCAGTAGAAAGAATGAACCTGAGGTATTCAACGCTTTCTTTATGAAATTCACATTTCGGGAGGGCTGCATGAAGTCCGTTTTTGCAAAGTCGATGTAGGACTTCCTTAATGTGAGCTTAATGTTTGGACATATCCTCCGAATAAATTAAGATGTCGTCGAGGTAGATGATGACACAAACATCCAGTAGGTCACTGAAGATGTCGTTAATAAATCGTTGAAAGGCGGCTGGTGCATTGGTTAATCCAAAAGGCATTACAAGCCATTCAAATGATCCATAGCGGGTTCTGAATGTGGTTTTCCATTCTTCACTATCGGCAATCTGAACCAAGTGGTAGGCGTGTCAAAGGTCTATTTTTGTGAAGATGCAGGCTTTCTTTGGGGCATCAAGGAGGTCCGATAACAATGGTAATGGGTAACGGTCCTTCCTGGTGATACAATTTAGGCCGCAATAGTCGACACAAAGTCGTAAGCTGCCATCCTTCTTTTTAATGAAGAGGATGGGAGCGCCGTGCAGGGATTTGGAGGGGCAAATGAATCCTAGGTTAACATGTTCTTCGATGAACAATCGCAGAGTTTCTAACTCTGATTGAGAATGGGAGTACATTCGGCTAGGAGTTGGAGTTCCATCTTCAATCTCTATTTTGAGATCGTAAGAGCGGTGTGGAGGGAGCTTATCAGCTTTCCCTTTGTTGAAGACATCAGTGAATTCATGATATTCTTTGGGGACCGATGATAAGTCCGGTTCGGTAACGGCTGCTGTGCGCCCGAAAGTACTGTTGGGTGCTAACTGCAGTTGAAAGGTTATTGAGTCTGGAAGTTTACTGGCATGTAAATACGTGGCCACATTGATTAACGAGATGGGAGGGGGTGTTAGGCGAGAAGACTCGGGAATTGGTGTAGGAATTGGGTCAGGAATAGATTCAAGAATCTGATTGGGAATAAAGGATGGTGAGTTCACAGAAGATTGAGGCAATGAATTAGCCTTCAAGGTAGACATCGGGGGTGCAAGACCTCTATGTTTGGCCAAATGGAAAGAGATTTTGTTAGAAGACCAGTCAATCAACGGATTGTATTGCTTCAACCAATTGTATCCTAAAACAGCGGAGCAGGAAGGGTCTAGCGGGGTTACATAAAATGTCAGATTGAACTTTTCACTGGAAGGAAAGGTTACTAGGAGATGGGCCGTCTGTGTAATGGTAGTTTTACAAGACCCATCAAAAATTCGGAGGCCGATCGGAGAAATCGAAGTGGTGGGGATGTTGTGTTTAGCGACAAATGTAGAGTTGATGAAACAATGGGAGGATCCAGAATTGATTAGAGTTTGGGTAAGCAGGGAGCAAATTGATATTAATGAAAGTGTAATGATTAGGGAGTCGGGATCCAAAAGAGTGGAAGCATTGAGCCTAACGAAGTTAGCTACATGGGTAAGGTCAATGCAATCCTCAGTCCATGCAGCATATCTCTGAGGATTGCAGACTATTTTTTTGAGTCCATGGTTTCAGCCTTTGGCTCAGGGGCCAAAACATTAGCCAATCGTGCTTTTGCTACTTTTGACTTCGGACAATCGTGAGCGACATGTCCTTTATCTCTGCAGTAAAGGCAGAGTCCTTCTTTCATGCAGTGATCTCTTTTGTCACCGGTGAGTTTGCCGTTTTTTCCGAGTTTGTCAGAGATAGAGTTTTTGGGTCTATTTCTAATAATGTGTGAGGGTCGGGAAATGGAAGGAGTAGGATGGTGGTAGACTGGAGGGTTATACAGGGGTTGCAGTTGATGGGTTTTGCTGGAATCCTTTTTATTCGGGTATCTGACATTGACTGTGTTTCGAGATTCCAAATGTGATTCTTCCTCTTGCATCCAATAGATGTTGTTGGCATCTTGGGCCTTTAGATGCAAGGCTGTGAGGGTGTCTGGTTTACCCCCACGAAGTACTTCAACACGGAGTCGAAGTGGAAGTCCGCGGTAGTAACGATCGCGGAGTGCCGATTCATTCCAGCTGACTCAAGAGGCTAGTTCCCAAAAGTCTACATTGTATTTTACAATACGGGTCGTTCTCTTCATAGAGAGTTCATTGAGGGCTTTCTCTGCATCCCTGACTGGGTCGTGGGGACCAAAATTGCCTTCTAGCTCGCCCAAGAATGCTTGATAATTCCACATCCAGTGGGCAGAGTTCATAGGGTCGTTAAGTCCTGGTTCAAACCAGCTAAGAGCTGATCCTTTGAGATAAGAAAGGATGAAGAGAATCCTTTTTTCATCGGATGTGAAGACTTGGGGCTGATCCCTAAAGTGAAGGTTACAAGAAACTAGGAAGTCTCGTAGTCTCTTGGGATTAGAGCCGTCGAATGTATCTGGCTCTCGAACCTTTATCTTTTCGGGTTTGGGTGCGGAGTTCTGGCGCAAATCCCTAAGGCTGCCTGAAAGCTCAAAGAGAGCTTGGACAAACCTATCGCTGGGCTCCGTTGACGATGAACTACTACTATGGTCATCACCATCATCAGGACCTGGGCCATCTCCTGGAATGGGAGGGCTGCTAGGACCATGATCGTTATTGGGAGGATCAAAAGGATTATGATCGTCATCGTTAGGAGGATTGGGAGGTATGGGCAGAGAATCGGGAGGACTGCTAGGGTCCAAATGATGATTGTCATGGGATGGGTCCTCATATTCTAATGGTGTAGGGGATCCGGAATGTGGCAGAGGTTCATTAGTTCCCTGATTATTATTGGTGGACATTAAATTAGTGCTAATTGATGGAGCACCTTTGCCAATTTGACGAAAGATGTTAGAGGGTCGTGAGGTTTGTCCAAACGTAGATGATAGTCTTGGGGAACTAAGAACAGAACAGCGAATCGCAGAAATTCTGTGGATCGCGCCTGCGCATCAGGAATTCTGAGTGGTCCGTTTTCGAGTTGTAGTCTGGGTGGTGGTCATGAGTAACAACAAAGTGTGAATTCGAATATACTGTTAAAAACAGAGACTGAAAGGGGTTCTATGTGGGAACTGATCAGAAGTCCAGAGGGGTATCGAAAAGAACTTGGCTTCAACTTTTAAGAAGTTGTGCCCTTCGCTTGTTACAGTGTTCTATTTTACTGGAGGATGATTGGGAATTCGAGTAGGGGACCGATCGGAAGTCCAAAGACAAAAGACAAGAGGGTGAATAATGTATGAAAATGTATGAGTAATGTATGAATAATGGATAATATTCGAATTGCAGAATACCAACGAAATATCTAAGTTTAAATACTAATATTAAGTCCGAGATCGGAGACCGAGGTAAAAGCTATGTACGTTAGCTGTGGTCGGCAGTACGGGCGGTACCCGAGGTAATTACCCGAGGTAAAATCCTATGAGTAACTACAGTCACTATGTACAAAGTCTACACTATGCACTGGAATGGAATCTGATCGATCTCAACAAATATCGGAGTATGGAACGGTGTTCCACCGGAAGTCTGAGTCAGGTGGAATGGAACGTAACAGAACCCCCCCCCCCTGCTTGCATTGGAGTGAGAGAGGGGGGGAGGTAGCTATAGTCATGTAGAAAAAGTCAAGAACCCCCCCTGCTCATGTTTGGAGTGAGAGAGGGGGGATGTAGAAAAAAACAAGAACCACAGACATGGCAGTGGTGCTATGTCATGGTTGTCATCATTGGGGTTGGTGTGGCTACCTGTCATTCCCCCATTGTTGTTCCTCTTGGTCAGCACCCCCATCTCCCCCTGCAAGCAGTGGCTTACAGGCTGGGTGGTGCTGGAAACATAATAGAGACCCCTCCATCTCATGCTTGGAGTGAGGGAGGGGGTGTCACACCTAAGTGGGGTTGGTTAGCTGTGATGTGGCATGGAGATGGGTGCAGCTGGGGGGCTTACCTGGCAGGTGTCCCCCTGCTGGGGTCTCCTGATGTCCCTCCCCATCCTCCTGGCTGATCAGCACCCCTCACATCCCATTTCAACAGGGAGGAGGTAGAGTGGGTTGGGGTGGTTTGTATGTGTTGACACATGTCATTACAACAGAATTTTATCTTAAAAACATAGAAATAAAGTTAGTAACATAAAGATATATGAAATAAAACTTACCATGGGCCCAAATGACATTATCATCATTTGGGCCCATGTTGTTTGTGGCCATTTGCAGCTCTTGCTGGTGTGGAAATGGGCATTAGCATGGGTGTAGTGGTGGCAGGCATGGACAGAGGAGTGGCAGAGGTGTAAGGTATGGAGTGTGATGGGAGCTGCAGTGTCAACTTGCCCTACGAGCAGTAGCTCATAGGCATGGTGGTGGTGATGTGTTGTTGTAGTGTTGTTGTGGTGTGGCACCACTTCTGTGTTTGGGTGTGCAAACATGACCAAATGGTCCATGCACAACCCAAGGTATATAAACCCTCCTGTTTCATACTTCTCCCTTGGGCACACCCCACTTTTATTATATATAAAATAGATATTATACTATTACATAGATTAATTATTAAGTGGTTGCAACCAGTCACAACCAGTTGCAAGTGGTTCTTTTATTGAGGGATAGAACTTCAACTGTGACCACAACTGTACTTCAACTGGTTGCAACTGCAACCAAATTTCCAGTCTTTGCCAGTTGGGTTGGGTTAGGTTGCAGTCTTTTTTCAGTTGGTGCAACCAGACCCTCAAAGACTAAAACTGCCATGTCATTCCCCACAACTCACACCCCTACTACTGCCATTGAAGCCCCTTGTGCGAGACAAGCTCATGAGAAGGCTGAGCTGCAGGCAAGAATGGAGGAGCTAGAATGGCAAGAGGAACAAGAGCACAAAGCTGAGGAGGAGGCAGAGGCAGTGTGTTTAGCTGCAGAGAAGGAGCACGTACAGGTGGCAGAAGCAAAGGCCACATGCAAGGCCACAAAGAAGGTGAAGCAGAGGGTGGCAGAGGGTAAGAGGAAAGCAGTAGGGCCTGGGAAGGTGGAGGTGCCTGGGGCAGGTCCATCAAAAAAGCTGAGGGTGGAGCATGGAAGCTCAGAGGGGTCGGTGGTGCTGACAGAAGCCGAAATCCCCCTGGTGGAGATACCAGAGGAAACTGTGGGCAGTAAGTGCTTGTCTTCTTGTCAAGGGTACCTGCTAAAACAAGGGAGATGCAAATGGTACCAACAGTGATGCAACCACATAGTAGGGGCTTGAAACAAGTCATGTACAGCATGTTTCTCACTGAAACAAAAATGAACAGGGGCTGTCTGGATGGGGCAGGATGGACCGAGCGGGGGGCTGATGGGGGCTGAACTTGGGATTGGTCAGGTAATTAGGGAGGAGATTCAGGAACTGACAGAGGAGGTCAAGACTTTGAGGCAGATTCTTGACTGGCAGCTGCTCTTGTTGACCAAGGTGATCAGCAAACAGTTTGCTGATGGGCAGCCCAAAGTTTGGGAGGAGGAGTGGGATGAGGATGATGTAAGTGAGCTGGGGGAGGACTTGGAGGGGATACAAGCCAAGAAGGACTTGTATCAGGAATTCGTTAAGGAGTGTGGGGGTTGGTCCTTTATGGACCAAAATGATCTGGACGAACCCGAGTGTGGCCCCGAAAATGGGCTTCAGGGCAGGTTGGCTGAATAATTATGAGTTAATTACTACTATTATAAATTTAACTGGTTTTGTTTGATCCCTATAGAATGAGTTAATTAAGGTCTGGGTAACAAGTATGGATGCTTGCTACTAGTTCTTGAGCATGATCTAGCTTGGTGGCTGGTAGCCAAGAGTTTTCTTTGTCAGTGCCTTTGTAACCTGCCCAATGGACATAGTAAAGGAGCTTGCATTTACACCTGTTGTCCAGCTTCGGATCAAGAATTTCAGTGATTTTGTACTCAAGGTCATTGTCAACTTTAATGGGAGGAGGCAGCTGGGTATGATTCAGAATCATGTTCGGCATCGAAGGTTCTACCTGCAAAACATGGAAAATGGGGTGTATAGTGTGAAGGTGTTTGGGAAGCCAAAGCATGAACGAATGTGTACTGGGTTGAGCTATAATGTCAAATGGTCCTAGGTACTTTTCTGAAAGTTTCTTGGAGGGTCTAGTAGTTCAGATATTTTTGGCTTTGATGAAGACTTGTTGTCCAACTTGGAAGTCAGGTGTGGGTTCTCTGCAGCAATCTGCAGGCCCTTGGTAACGAACTTGAGCTTTTGCCATTTGGTTGTGTAGTTCATTATGTAGTTCATACAGGTCAACCACATACTCATGTGCTTTGGCAGAGGCTAATTCATGTTCAGGAAATATGGTGATGTTCGGGTGATAAGCTTTATTAGCAAAGAAAGGTGTTATGCCTGTCATAGCACTAGGGGAATTGTTGTAGGTGAATTCAGTGAGAGGCAGAATCTCCGACCAGTTGTCTTGCTGGTAGTTGCAGAAGATACAAAGATATTGTTCCAGAGTTTGGTTTAGCTGTTTGGTCTGGCTGTCACCTTCTGGGTGATAACCCAAAGTGAAGTGGATCTTGTTGGGATCAAGCGCTTCCATCAGGCGCTGATGGGATCAGAACCTTGTGATCGCTATGATCG